>JAIPRL010007950.1:0-21778 GCA_025469235.1 Pemphigus obesinymphae | reverse complement strand
TAGCAAATGAGAACCTCTCTAGCCTTTAATACCTCTATTTAATTATGTTTAATGTAACTTTAAACTTTATAACTGTACCTTGGGCATCCGCCCGTGATGTAATTAAAATAAAATAAAATAAAATAAACTTTCTGTTTTTGTCGACTACTTTTCAGGGGTGGGGATGTAATACCTCCCCCGCCCACTCCTGGTTTCGTGCCTGCTGCACCCTCAGAGATTTATGTGAGTATAATAAGTTATGTTGTCAAACATTTGTTAAATAACGACAAATATGTCCGGAATATATACAACAAAGCTGGGCGCCTAGAAAAAAATTGGATTAATGAATTTTATATTAATGTTTCCCGTGTAAAGTTTTATCATACACACATTTATTTTTAATTACAGTACATAGTTTTTTTTTTAATGTAAAATAAATCTCACTGATATATCGATTTCTCAATATAAATATATCGATTATATAATGTCATAATGTGATCAGATGACAGGTAGTTTTTATATGAGGGAAAAGCCTCACAAGTTCCCCTAGTACTGCACGTATAAAGTAGAGTACACTTACTTACACAAATTACAAATGAATAAATGTTTAGTTCTTTTTTTCTTCTATTATGAAAACACGTTCATAATATTCATAAACGTAACACTCTACCGTCATAAATCAAAATATATTAATGCTATATTAAAAAATTGCATTTAATCGGAATTTTCAAGAAAAATGAATCCAAAAATCGAAGCATCAGAGCTAATAAAAAACGAGTTTTCTAGATTAAAAGGTAAATATGATTTAAATGTATAATAGGCTATAGGAATATAAAAAGAAACAAAAACCAAAATAACACTCTCTACAAGATATTTTCACGAATGCAATTAAATTGCATAATTTTAAAGGAATTTGTTATCTGGACAACGCGGGTTCAGCATTGTACGCTGACAGTCAAATAAGTATTGCAATGAAAGATTTAAAAATGCATTTATATGAAAATCCACATTCTTCTGGTGGCACTCTGGCGTCTTGTGAAGAACTCATCAATAATATTCGATTCAAGTATATAAGTATATAATTACTAATAAGTCATACAAACATAATATGCAATTCTTTACACGTAGAATAATAAATATTTCAATCTGTAGTAGGTAATAATATATTTTATTAAATTAAATATGTAGCCTAATGATTATATACATAATAACAAATAACCTATATTATATTTGCAGTAGCTTGTGTACCTATTTTAAGGCACGTGCCTCAACTGAAAATAATGGTGGTCACCTTCTTTTTTTTTTTTTTTTTTGAGCGAATGAGAAAGGAGAAAAATGTAAAGAGTGAATAGATCCAAAAATACATATTTTGCCTCAAAAATGTACAGTTCGCAATATTGTTAAATCATCGCAAATTATTTTTTATTTTAATTTGATCATTTCATAACATTAATAAATATCATTCAAAAATTTAATTTAAAAAAAATTTTTTAATGCAAATATATATATTAATTTTGTATTCACATTCGTTAAATTAATTAATTCGTTAATTAATAAGTAAAAAATTAATGAATCAATTCATATTTCATAATATATAATATTAATGCATTAATTTCATATTTTTCATAAAATTAAAGTAACAATAAATTGTTTAAAGACCATGTACAAGTTTTCAAGATAAATTTTATGAAATAAGAAGGAGTGCTTTTAGAAAAATTGATAAAATTACCAATTAAAATGTTAATTATTATACTTAAATATGTATTTTTGCAATTAATACCTATCATTTACAAATATAGTAATATTAGTATGAATTCAAAACTTTAACCTACAGTAATAATATTAAATCAATTTTTATCTGATTAATTTAGTTTTTTTTTAAGTTAGGTAATTAGAAAAATATTATTTATATAATAGATAATGACTATTATAAAAGTTTCAAAAATCAGATTCTTTTAAAAATATTAAATTTATTATTTTTATATGATGATGTTATCATTTTTGAATAGTATACATATAGTATAATCGTCAAATAATTTAATAATAATTTTAATATGAATTATTATGGAACAAATCTACTTAATACAATACACGGTTACGCGATTTTTGTGGGAGTACATATTATGAAACACATTGTAATATTTTGTAACATTACATATAATATTAAAATAACAAATTTGTCATGTTTTTGGATCTCATGAAAATTCTTATCCCCAAATCAACCAGAATCCTCAAATATTTCAACACCAACCCTGAAAAGTACAGTGTAATATTTACATCAGGCGCGACCGGGGCGTTGAAGACAGTATCTGAATATTTTTCATGGGACAATGATGACTACAAAGGTCAACTAAAAAACGCAGGTGAGATAGATATGCATACCACTAAAATAGCATATTCCAAGATGAATTTTAGAGGTCATAAAAATTATTTGAGGAGCAATGGGGCAAACCGAAACAAATTAATAAATTTTCAACATTTTTGAAAAAGAGGAACAAATCGTTTATAAAAACGCAAATAGAATTAATTAACAATATAGGCCGTGCACAATATTTAATTTAAATTTATACTTTTCTTTACCTAAATAAGTAAAATTTTATAAAAAAAAAAACTGACATTTTTAGATTTGAACTTGCGCACATATGAAACGATTTTATTGCTCATACTTAGCAATAGATTTTATCAATAAAAAAAGTTTCTAATGTAACAACATTCGTATTTTAGTTTATAATAGATATTTTAATACAATATTTATCAAACGTACATATAATTTTAATATTATCTACATAGACATATTGTGATAAAATATATTGGGGGAGCTGTAGCCCCTTCCACTAAAAATATTTAAATAGTGACATTGTAATTCCACAGTTTGATCAATCATATTTTCAATTTTAAAACAATTTTTGAGTATTGTCATTTTAGCTTAAAGTGTATAGCACATCAATCTTCAATAAATCCTAAAATAATTAAATAAACTAATTATAGTATTTATAAAAATGAATAGCTTAAATTAATATTATGATTTATGGGTTGGCTTTTAATCAAATGTAAGTAATTTAAGTATATATTCAATTATTTATATATTGTCAGTAAAGGAACAATACTACATGGATCTAAAAAATAAAACCATGTTCTATCTATACTTTTTTTAAAAAAAAATTGAATGTATACTCCTATTTTTGTTTCTTCTGAAAAAATGTTTGAACATATTATTTCTTTGTAGACTATATGTTAATATGTAAATATTAAATACATATTATCACGGCCCTAGAGTAAAAAGGTTCTATGTCAATTTTTTTCGATTTTGACTTTTTCATATATTCATATAAAGTTTTAAAAGGTGCATGTTTTAAGCTAGAAATTATTTAAATCCAACTAATAATGAATGAGGTACACAAAACAAAAAGGTTCTATGTCTTTGAAACTCAAAAATGTATTAATTTGGCTTTTATTAGATACAACCTTTTTTCTCTTAATTCTTGTTTGAGAGTAAAAAGGTTCTATAAAGAAGGACGACTAATTTATTTAGAGTATATAAAGTACCTAAAGTATATAAGATATATCTTAAATCGTGGTACGTCGTACGTACCTATCTTCTGACTTCAAGGAAATAAAATGATTTATTAAATTGAAAAGATTACATATATGTATATATAATAATATATATATTTATTTTAAGATGTTTATCTCACTAATCGAAATTTTTAAATATATTGTAGAGTAAAAAGGTTCTATCTATTAAATTTTAAATACATTAAGAGTAAAACGGTTCTTTATATAGAATTATTTACAATAAAAATATTATTTTATCAAAATAATAATAATATATTAAAATATAGGTATAAACAACGTATCGATAAATTATTATCAGATACTTTTATAATTTAAAGAAACTAAAATTCCTAAAAACACAATTTGGGGGAGGGCTTAGGACCCTTTAGCCCCCCCCCCCTTAGTACGCCTATGATTATCTATAATATTAAATGTAATAATATATGGATATTTGTGGAATCGCATTAAGTTATAGTTTCTTCATAATCCGGAAAATGTTCAGATATCAACCTACCAATACGTTTGGATATGTCACATTGTCACTAGTTATAATTATATATATTTAACATATGCAATATACATTATACAAATATAAAAATTCATTTAAACTAATGTTATTATAATATAATAATAATAGATCAGCCTAGAGGAAGCACGTTCGCATACACAGAGGACAATCACACTTCAGTATTGGGCATGAGAGAATTAGCCTCGGATGCGAATCTATTGTGTCTGACGCGAAACAAAGCTCACGACATTTTAGATAAGATACCTTCGTCAAAAAAAGATTATTCTGAGTATTCCAGAAATTCACTATTTGTATATCCTGCTCAATCCAATTTTTGCGGTACAAAATATCCCTTGAAATGGATCGAAACGTGTCGAAACGGTGCACTAGACGAGTGCACTGAGAATCGTGTCAAATCCAGGTTAGTGTATTTACTTCAGGATTTGAATCTTAACGCATTTTCGGTTCCAGTTTTATAAAAGTAATATTTTCAGTTTTCAGTTTCAATTTCGGGTCTTCAAAATTAAATTCTAATTCAGGTTTTGACTAGAACACGGTTTTAAATGGGATTTCAATATTAAATAAATTTTGAATAATTTTAAAGGATGAATAAGAGTTTGCGTTCCTTGTGATGTTCTTCTAATAATTTTAATTTTAAGTTTTACGGTTCTAGTATTTAAATTTTAGTATAATAACTGATTTAAAAACTGGTTATTCTTAATTGATAACGAAGTAATCATCTTCAGTTCGCAGTAATGACTGCCCGTCTTCCACTGTCCATTTTCCTCAAAAAAAAAAAAAAGTGAAAAATTTCCTTTTTCCTCCACAAACAAAATACCATTTTCCTCCACTTTCTGTTTTCCTTCAAAAATATTTTTTTAACTAAATTAACAAATATTTTGATAGAATATATAGAGTTTGCAACAGTGATGGAAATACGTGTGTATCGACCGATGCAAAGGTGCCGAACGTCAAAATGATGTACGTGTGTACCGGTATCAAAATTTTTTTCAAAATTTAGAAACGCTGCAGCAATTTCTTCTCTTTGTTTGTATTATTTATTAAGTGGTTAAGCTCCAATTTGGATGTGGTAAAATTTCGAGGCCGGAATGAAAACTGTTCAAGTCTGATTTACCCTATTATTGATCTTTTAAGTTTGGTTACCGAGGTTATCTTGAAGACTTTGAGGATTGAATTCAGTAGTGATATTAGTTTATTGATATTGGAAATCTTTAGGTCCTTCTCTGGTATTGTTATCATTATTAAAGTTGTGTTTTTCCATTTTCTCAAGAAGTGTTTATGTCATAGGCATGAGTTGAATATTTTATTCAGATGTAGAATGGTCTTCTTTCTAAAGCAAATTTAAACAATCTCTTCTAGCAATATCTTGGTTTATCATTATCTAGGAAAGTGGTAACCAGTTGTTTAATATATAGACTATCAGCTGTCCTTATAGATGGTAGTCCTTATGATGTACTGAAGATGATAACTTTGTATTGATGATATTTTTGTGGAATTAAGTTTTTAAAATTTATAAAATTAAAATACATAAGTAGGTACCAAATACATCTAATTCTAAATCATAAACACAAGAATTATAACATATATAACTTATAAATTATAACTATATTTTCTCATTATATATCTCATATCTCGTATCTCATCATATATGTAGGTACCAGGTACCTATAGGTATACGTGTTTAAAGTTATTATAGAATTATATGGTTTATTACTTTAGATGGTACATTGTTTTGGATGCTTCTTCATACGTATCCACTAACCATCTGGACTTGGGAAAATACACACCTGACTTTGTTGCTGTGTCATTCTACAAGATGTTTGGTTACCCAACTGGTATAGGAGCACTTCTCGTCCATAACGGTACGGGAGCAGCCGTACTCAGTCGAAAAAAATACTTTGGCGGTGGTACGGTCGAAGTAGTACTTGCACGAAATCGTCACAATGTCTTCAAAAAAAAATTACATGAAAAGTAAAATATATATTTCTCTAATACTTAATATTAGTGCTTTTTCAATACAGTAGCATTTAATAATTATTTAAATGTTTGAAAATTATATTCAATACTTAAAATGCCTCGCTGAAAATCGGTCTTTGGACAGCATAGTGCATTATTATTATTTTTAACTAGAAAACAGAGATAATGATAATTATTATATATATATACACTAATAATAATATTTTATTATTATATTACACTAATAAACTAATAATTTCCCATTATTTTCTGTAATTATTAGAAAGTATCTAAACTGCAATTTAACCCCTACCCGAAAAAATATTTATAAAATACCTACATGATAAAATCAAATTTATTTTTGTGGTTGAAAAAAACTAAAAAAGTTTTGAAATTTTCATCACATCAATATAATGTTGCAGTGAATATTTTAAGAAACTGAAATGGAAATGTAAAATCTGAATATAATATTAGAATATAGCTATGAGATAGTTTATGATTTCTTTAAGCTTGAAATTAATGAATATCCAATCATCTTTTTTAATATTTTAGTAGATTAATAGGTAGAACTATAAAATTGTTATTTTTAAATAGCTAAGTATTTAAAAAGTAAAACATTTTTTAGGGAAATTTTTTTTAATATTTTACCGTCACGTATAGGACCTCGTTAAAATATTCTGAGTTTATCTCAACAGTTACAAACACTGCAACAGTCATTCTCAGACATCTCGTATAATCAGTTGAAAATATTCATAATATTCCCGAGTTATAACCCAATACGTTATAATGATAAAATGTACACCAACTAATGGTAAATCATATAGGTATACTACATTTCGATATAATTACAATATTTCTTCGTGTGAAGTTCACAAAAATTAATAATACGTTCAGATTCGAGGACGGTACGGTGAACTTCTTGTCGGTGATCGCTGTAGGCCACGGATTGGATACGTTACGAGCCCTGGCCGGTCCGATGCGAACGGTGGCTGTACGGACGTTTGGACTTGCTGCGTGTCTATACGGTCAGATGAACGGAACACGTCATGGAAACGGACGTCCGATGTTCCGGACGTACGCGGACACAACGTACGGAAGCGAAGAAACACAAGGCGGAATCGTCAACTTTAACGTGCTAAGGGCCAACGGAGATTATGTCGGATACAACGAAGTAAGCTCAAAAAAAAAAAAAAAAAATAGCGTCTTAAAACCATTACCGAATTGTAACCAAACTGCAATTGAATCTAATTTTAATCTAAACATTAGATTTTATGAAAACTGTCAATCACTACTAGTGACTGTCCAAGTCGCAGTAAAGTGCTCGAGTAGTTTAGAAATGGTCATGAGACGATGATCCTCGAGAAGTGCGCACCTCGACCACTATCGATTCCTGCATTTTACGCGTTTCTCGTCGCATTTTTCCATTCCAGGTGCATTGTCCGCCACGAATACCTCTCCTCCTGGGCTGGGATACATGGTCAATAAAAAAAAATTGTTCAATTGTTCTGGAAAGATCGGTAAACCGAATTCGCCGCGTACGGCCCTAGCAGTACGAACCCAAGGACTAGGTCCTTCTGCGCGTCAATGTTTCCACTTATACCACGACTTTTGTAACCTCGTTTTTGGTACCCTAAATTCAAATTGACCGTGAGAGGCGCCATTTCGGACGATTCAGAAACAAAGTGACCAGGAAGATCACGATTATTTCAGAAAATGATTCCCAGCGAGCCTTCCAGTGACTATATGATCGATCGCCCAAGTGTGTAGAAAGTCAATTGTTGCAGTATATTAAAAATTAAAATGAACATTTTTGCCTTTAGTCTCAGCTTTTAATTTACAGCTTTAGTCCTTAAATTAGCCATAGTAACTTTTGACCCTACTGTATATATATATTAATCATAAATCACTTAGGATTTACAATAATATAAAGAACCCTGCAGGTAACAATTCCATTGTAGCCAATTGGTGTTCTAAATATAACATTGGTCTACGGTGCCACATTATTAGTACCAATACATATTTTTAACTTTTAAATAACTTTATATTGTCAAACTATTGTTCCCCAATACTAATTACAACTAATTGCGACTTTAAAAAAGAAATTTTAATATTAATGCACATTACTTTTTAAGTTCAAATGTAATGTCGAACTTCATTACATATAAACTTAGCTAATGAGAATGCAATGTCACTAAATTAATAGTATTCATTGATTGAAATTGTATTACTATTAAATAGTCATTTTTCCACGGCAATGTTTATTTTAATACATTACTTAAATTATGTATAATTATGTACGATGTCAAAACAATCTACACACAAAGAAAGATGGAACATAGAAGATAGACATTTTCAACATAACGGGTTTAATATATACGGGAGACTACGTAAAAAACCTCCCGAATTCAAAAATAGGTTTTTCGCCAAGAAGGGGTTAGTTGTACATTTTTTTTTTTAATTCGGTTGAAATCAGTTGCAAAAAAATTACAAACTCTTGACATTAGTTCGGAATTGATAAGACAAAGTCGGATGACCAGCTTCACACACATCCCTCTCTCACGATAAATAAAATGACAAGTACAATAAATAGACAATATTTTAAAATACAGTTTGATTTTGATTTTTAATGAAAATCGATAATTTTAGTTTAATTTATAATATGGATAGTGATAAGTGATTATTTATTGTATAGACACGTATCAAATTTAGTATTATAAATAATAATGATATCGATGCTTTAACAAACATACAATTATGTATAAGTAATAAATAACTATGATCTACGTGACACATTTAGTATATACGTACATAGTATGAAATTAGACAGGTAATTAATACTAAATTGTAGTTGGTATCTTAAATTTAGTATAACAAAAAGAAGAAACTCAAGTCCACAAAAATATTTACATTTATTTTGTAAATACGTATTTCGATAACGATGTTATCATCTTCTGCAGTATCTACACCATAATAAATTTTCAAATAACAGACTAAACTCTAAAATTATCAGGTAAATTATTTAACAAAAAACACATTATTACGATAAGCTTTGAGCTTATCAACTGTTGTCAACTAGAATTTTTTATAAATTAATATTATAATATAAAAACGTTTATACCTATGTAAATTTCCAACGTTATTAAGGTATTAATACTATAATCAAACCGTAAATAATAAACCGATTAAAATATTTAGAAATATTTACACTGTGACAATAAAACATATACCTAATACTCAAATTTATAAATGATTTTATTTTAAACTAATACTCATATAAGAATAATAAAAATGAAATTCCAATATAAGATGTACAGCTAATAAAAGATATGAATTTCTAAAAATTATAATGTACCTATTCAAATTAAAAACAAAGCTGTCCAAATAGAGGTGATAAAAGTTAGTACATCATCACATTGGTCTTAGAATACAAGAGTATAGTATTATTTTATAATTCGTACGAGATTTTAAATTATTCTATTATTCTAGCTTTGAAAGTAAAAATAAATCATTGCATTCGAAAAACGGTTCTGGGAAGTTCGGCACAATATTTTCCGTTTAAAGTCAAAAATGTCTACTTGAATATTTCTATCTAATATATTGTTTCCAGAAAAATAATTAACATCATTCGTCCAGATATCCCTGGTTCACAATATAAATAAAAATAAAAACCAATTTTAACTAATAAATGAATATTATATTCATTACAATCACTCTGTATATAAATATAGTTATATACAATGACTATGTATATAAAATTAGTTATCTGCAATCACTTTATTCCCACTTACAATTTTTAGTTTTTAATTAAGCTAGATTACGAACAGCAATAGTACAGTTTACATACAGTTTTAACCGTGTACACACGTTGTTATATGTAAATGTTTGTAATAATACTCTGCATACGTAAGCATACAATTATACATAATATATTTAACTATAATTATATTATAATTTATAAGTAATATACTACATTGTAATCTAGGACAAACATTTTTGAATAATAAGTTTAATTATGATTGATTCGATAATACTACAATATGTAATGAATAAACACATTTCAGTCATCACATAAAAATTATTCTAAGTTTGAAATATATTATATTATATACTTAAATGTTTGCACGAACGCATTTATTTTAAGTAAATCGATAAAAACATATAATTTTTTTTTTTTTTTTTAAAGATAAGATTATAGGTTAATTTCCAATTTACCTTTAAGTAATAAAACTTTATCAAAACTAAAATAACAGAAGGCTCTACGGTGAATACCAAACTATATCAATAAAAATGCGTTTTCGTGTTTACCGCTAAGTGATTTTTAGATTATAAATTAAAAATGCCTGGTATCAAAAATATTGTACAAAAGGCCTTATCTATATATGTATAATGTACATAAATAATTCAATTAAATATGATCTAAATTGAAACGGTGTTTATAAAATAAATATATTATACTATGGTTAAAAATATATTATATAATATGTATATATTATTTATAATACCTATTTCATTATAAAATATGTATAGATATTTCACAAAATTATTTTTAAATAAAATTATTCATTTATAGTAAATATATAATTTATAAAACTGTATAAAAAAATATATATACATAGTTCATTTAACTCTGAAAATTACTCCAATTTCAAGTACATATATGGTATACTTGGTGTATTATAAAAGTCGATTGTTTATTTATTATCTAAAAAAAAAACAAAAATAATAATCTCAATTTAAAATAAAAACTTGACTTAAAACAAAAAAAGTTAAAAATTAAAACCATTATAATATATACCAAGATATCCGGCAGGTAGATTTATTACCTATATACCTAGTTGAAAAGTTAACAATTGAAAAATATTGAAAAACTGATGTTTACAACACAATTATTGATAATATAGGTAATAGAATGAAAACTAGGTTTTCTGATGAAAGGCCAAAATTTACAACATCAATTGATAACTTTTTTGTACTTGATTTTGATTTTCCATTAGAATTCATTAAATATTATAGTCATAACTTAAAAATAAAAAATAATGTATAAAAATCTGAAATGATGACTGTTAATAATTATTTAAATTCTCAAATCAAAAATTGAATTATCCAAGATTTACTATCAACCGTTACATTAGAATTGTATAATAATTTGCATAATTTGTTACAAGTGCGACACTAAGTATACCTGTAAGCTCAGCTTCATGTGAGCGATCCTTCTCAGCAATAAGAAGGATTAAAAATTGATTAAGGACTCTTTGATTCAAAATCGATTTAGTAATTTGGCAATAAGACATATAAAAAATTAATTAGTTAAGACATCAATTGAATCAAAACAAATTCTTGAAAACTTTGTCAAAGTGGTTCAAAAAGAATTTAGTTAATAGTTTAACACTTTAATGTAATTTATATGGTTCATTGCTCATGTACATTTATTTTGGAAATAATTTTTTACTATTGTCAAGATTCTAATTCCAAATTTCACTTTAATATAATTAATAAAGATTATTAATTAAAATAAAGTTTCTACATTTTTTATTTTTTTTATTTTTTAAGTACAAGAAGTTAAAATTGTAGTTTAAGAAAACATTTATGGAAACTTGTTATTTTTACTACAGTCTATAATGAATAATTATATATATATAATATATAAATACGTATATATTTAGATTTTAAACGGAGCAAGGATTCGGTCGACTTTGAAATGGTTTTTTTTTTCTCTGGAAACCACTTTAAGGGTAGGTATAGCTAAATAGGATAGTTAGAGTAAAGAGATTTTTTGATGGCAAATTCATTATAGATATAATATTTTCCATAAGTAAATGTTTGATATCTCAATAGTTTTAGTTTTCTTAATAACGTATAGAAACGAGTTAGAAAAGCCATTATAAAACAAAACGAACAATATCCATCTTCCCATATATAAATCAATAATGTTCCTCGTTAGTGTGTAGTAAAAATATTATAAAACGAATAATATCCTTAGTAACCAAATCAACACTCGTAACTATACATGTATGTATTATAAGTAACTGCGGACAGACGGATGAACAGACAGATGGACTTGCAGACACAACAGGATTATAATGTATCTATCTAAACTTATGTTTACAAACCTAATACTACTTTTTATAACGGAAATTTGTATTCGTTTTTTTAATTTTCTTAAAATCACAAAAAAATAAAATAAAAATGTCATGATTATACTAATATCAGAACATCATAAAGTGTAAAAAAATATGTATATTTTTTTTTTTTTTTGACATGTATAATGTTACTTATAATATATTACACCAGAATCCGCTTACAGTTGTTTTATAGAATACTGCAATCATTTATCGTTGCTTTCAAACGTACGTAATATATCCACTACCGGTATATACCCTACCCAACGAGTGGAGAGTTTTTCCGCCCACTACCCGCAGCATTTTCATACGTACTCCCATTTTCAGCCAAGAATGGCATTCCTCCCCTGACGCCTTTCATCTATAGTCGTCCGCAAGGGGGAACGTCTGAAAATCCAATAAAATTGTGTCCGTTCAAAATCTAGCTCTGGATATGCGACTGGCATCCAAATGGGAGTCGAGAAAATACATTAGCCCCCTAGTATAATTTATTTACTAAAATATAAAATTAAGAATATTCGGTTATCGCCTTCTCGTAAACATTTCTGTGGATACTGGTGAATATGATACTATATTATAATAAATGTGTAAAAACGTAATATTATATCATTTTTAGGTGAAAAACGTAGCCGATACTCACGGTATAGTACTTCGTGTAGGTTGTTTTTGTAACCCAGGAGCTTGTCAAACACATTTGTGTATAACAGACCAAGAGTTGAGAAGAAACCAAGAGGCGTTGTAAGTATAATATTATATAATACAATACAACAAACGTATTTAAATGATTCTATTTAACCTTGGGTCGTCGATATTCTTATTCTTGTAATAAAATTAATAGGCGCGTGTGAGAGATTATGGACTATATGGCCGAAGTTCACCCATGCCTACCTCTATTCTATTACCTTCACTGAACCAAATATATCTGTGATTTCAATAAAAAATATAGATTAATTTAATAAAATGGTTGCTATTATACGTCCAATAAGATGTTTGTGGATTTAGAAATAAAATATTTGTTAATTTAACAGTAAAATAACAAAACAATATAAATAACAAATATTCGTTTGTTAAAATTTAATTATTACGTATTGTTAATTTTACCAATGATATTTGGTTCAGTGTTCTCCTATTGCAGGAGATATAATGGGGTTGTAAGTTCAATATTAAATGTTTATCCATGGCACAAAATGATATAATCATATATTATAAACTGTATTTTATAGATATTAGCAAATAATTACTTTTAATATTATATGATACAGGTACCTAATAAGATATACCTACCTATATGTACCTGCATGGATTGAATGCCAATGTTCTTGTTCCAATAGTTCCAGTAGCTTAGGATAAACATTCACTAATTGTTATTAAATAATTTAAACACTTTTTTTACTCATTATGAATACGCAACTTAATGTTCATTAGGAACAGACCGATCAATATGAAGTATATAAAATAGAAATTTCAATGGCCTAATCTCCATATATTAGATTTTTTTTTTTCGTCCATTTGGGGGCCAATTAAAACTTTATTTTAATTAAAGACTTTTATCCCTAATTATCACACCAAACATACATGATCAATTACTTTTCAGAGGACACATTTGTGGCGATCACATCGATCTTGTCGACGGCCGACCGACGGGGTCAGTTCGGATATCGTTCGGCTATCAATCGACCAAATTGGACGCCGATACGGTTTACAATTTACTCGTCAAACAATTTTGGCAAAATTGTCCAGTCAAAGCCTTTGTTCAATTACCATTAAATACTGTCGACGAGTGAGTTTATAAATTAATTTTAATAAAAATACTTCAGTGTTTTAATGTGTTCAATAAAATTATTATTTAGAAAATTAATTTTATCCGTTCTCGCGAGTATCTATGTAAAATACATGCCGGGTATTATTCATTGTAGCACGCTTTAGCAAATAATTAGAATTAAACCTGAAATATAAAAACAACAATATTAAATTGTACAGATACTTCATTTTCAAATGCAGAATATTTTTAAACATAACAAAATTTGTTGACTAAATATTTAATATTGTCCATGTTTAGGGAGGTGAAAGCCACTCCCACACCTCTCCATCGGTTCATCCCTGACAATGATCGATTATCTTAAAAAAATTATATATCACGTGATACTGCAGTAATATAACTTTATATTATAACAATTGTATGTGTAATTATTTAATAATATTACCAATTTATTATTTAGTAATAAGTTTAATTGAATAAATTTACATGAAATCTTGCACCACGGGCCTGATGTTCATTATAACCCTTAATAACAAATACTGTGTATATTATATATATTAAACCCAAAAAAAAAAAAGCGACCAAACAGAAGACCTCGCCATCGGTGGTTAGACAGAGTTTAGAAAGATATTTCAGATACCGACGAGACAAAGCGATTGGAGAATGCAATGGACTGGAATGTATGGAGAAGTTTGGTTGAAGCGTGCAAAAGGCCTTAAATGGCTTGTATAGCACTAAAAAAAATATATATATATTAGAAATATTGGAAAGTAGATATATAACATTTTCCAATATTTTATTTTTATATAATTTAAGTAGTGTCCATACAAACTCTTTTAAAATATAAACCTTCAATATTTTACTGTGCATTATTATATTTTAGAAAATCCTCTAATGAAAAAAAAAATTTTCATTTCGCTCACAGTTGGTACACTATCTGTAAGTGTACCTATAAGTAATACTAATAGATATACCTATTATCTATTATCAAAATCGGTTTTTAAAAAAAACTTAAACATTAAAAAAATTAAAAATATGGCTAATTATTTTAATGTTATTGAGACAATTGAGCCTATGGCATGAACTACACCTTGTATAACATGATTGTTCAATTAGTACATTTGATTTTGGTTTTATTTTTTTTTTTATAGGTACAATAAAATGAATTTACGAGTGTCGAGGATATTTGTTTATCCAATTAAGTCCTGTGGTGCGTTTGAAACGGATGAATGGCCTCTGGAATCATACGGATTTCTCTACGACCGAAATTGGGTAGTGATTAGCGAGTCGGGAATATGTATGACACAATTGCAAGAAGCCAAACTCTGCATGGTGCGTCCTTATATCGATGTGAAAAAAGGAACTATGACTCTTGTATACGCTGGTAAACTTAATGTATTTTTAATATACCTATACTTGATTAAAATATTTTAAAACAAGTCAGAAAGAGGGCAAATTAAATTAATAAAGTTAAAATAATAACCGAATTGATAGTTACGAAAAAATGAACAAATTACATTTTATACTAATAATTTATTAGTAAAACTTTTAAATTCATGCATATGCATGGGGATGATAATATAACTTACATAGATCTACGAACAGTGCTCGAATTAGAGGATGCGCTGAAGGGGTACGGAGCTCTTCTACTATATTTTATAATATTTTGAGAGCACTACACTTACTAATTATTTTTTACAGTATGCGAGTTACATCGATTGAGGGAATACTTATTTATTGAAATCCAAAAGGTACCCCTTCTATTTTTCGAATTTAGGCACTGCCTACGAATATTTACTAAATTTACTTTTACATGTCTTATAAAATTCAAAAATAACTAATTATTTAAAAGCATCATTGAAAAATAACGAATAAAATATAATATAATATACATTGTACATAGTTTACACAGTCCTATTTTTAATTATTTGTACCCCTTATACACTTGTCCATTTTTTATTTGTGAATTATTCATGATTTTGCAGCTTTAAGAATGTAGATATACGGTTTTTAGTTTCGCCTACTTGAAATGTTAATGAAGGGATCTAAAGTAACATATTGGATCAATAAATTATAATATGCTAAGTATTTTTGTCTATGGCAAATAATAAGAATTGATAGCTATATATATTCAGTAGGTACCTATATAATATAATATATAATAGGTATATACATATTGTGTGTCCGATATCGTATTTCCCTGCAGTTATAAGTTTGAATTAAACGCATTTAGTTCATCAAATAATCAATAAAAACTGATATTCGTTTTCAGAAAGTGAATTTTTTTATATTATTTTTTCACGGTTAATTTTCAATGTTTTAGTATAATAATCATACATATGTATGCAGGCCTTTCGCTAGGATACAAGCAAGTCATGGGTCGCTTTAGGGCGACGAAAAATCAAAGCGTCAAAATTTTGCTTTTAGGGTGGCAAAATTAAAATATAAATGTCAACAACGGATGACGATCACTGTATTTTTGTAATATAAAATAAAAATTTATGATTCTTTTTGCTTATTTACGTTTTTAAAGGCGGCATTAAATTTCTGCGTTAGGACGGGAAATATCTAGCGACTGGCGATTGTATGGGGAAAGCGTTCAAGTATTACGTAAGCACCTAGGTGAAGGGGGGTCTATCGTATGCTTACCTTTGACGACAAGGGAGTTAGGGGGGGGGGGTAGAAACATACTGACGTCAGAAGTAATAAAAAAAATCAAAATATGTAAAATAAAATTCAAAATAGGTAACAACATTTTTCATTTATTTTTAATTAATTCATATAAAATTTTGAAATTTTTAATTTTTTTTTTTTGAATAGGGGGGTTTGTCGGACATATGTTGACGTAATATAGTAGGGAGGTTGGACATTTGCTGACAATCTCTGACAAGGGGAAGGAGGGGGTGTAAAAAGGCCAAAAATGTGCTGACGTAATACTTGAACGCCCCCATGTATGTATTAAGATTTAAAATACTTGTATGTATAGTCCATTAACTATATAGTCATAATAAAATAGTATTATTAAGTAAATATATTATTTTTTATTCACTCGAAAAAATTGTTGTATAGGTATATATATAGTAACACGATTTATTATTTTAGAATATAGATTATTCACTACTTTTATTTTAGCAAATAGATTTTTTTAATAAAAATCAATTCTAGTTAGTATTTTACACGGGTCATACTTCGATTTTCCAAGTATAGTTTTCTTAAGCGCAAATAGGAAAACTATAACTTTTATACCTAATGGAATTTTTTTATAAATCGGAAGATAATAAATAAAGGCGTCGTGTCTACCGATTTGTATTATTATTTTTAATAATATTATACTGCAGAATCGCTTTTCGAATTCAATGATTTGTTTTTGCTTTAAAACTTAAAATAATAATATACAATCCTGTCATGGGGGAAGATGGACTGACTTCCACCATCGATTGTAACCGAACGGCTTTTATTTATATTTAACATTCAAATTGGTTTCTATCTCCGTTAAATATTTAAATTTGTCATTTCTATACGTGTCCAACCCCAAATGCCACTATTGTTATACGCTAAGCATATACACATATAATACTTATACTTTATAGGTATATAATAGCTCCTCGTGTTAAAATAATAGTATTCTTAACTCAATTTTTCTATAGATAACAAGGACGATGTGCCTATGGTTGTACCATTGGATACTAAATACAACAATGACGGTAAAAAATTGGGCAAAATTTGTTGGGGTGGCTCCATAGAGGGAATCGACTGCGGTGACGAAGTGGCCGAATGGCTAAGTTGGAACATGGACCGGCCGGGACTGAGACTTGTTAGGTGCACTGGCCGTAATCCACCGGACGTCAACAATAAATATTATGGTAAATTTATACTATAGTAAACATGTAATTATATACAGAATTATTACCTACTTAGACAGTCTGAATAATCTCATCGATAAAATATTATTTCAATAAATTTTATTATTATTATTATATATATACGTATCGCGTGACATGAAAATTACATTTTTTAATCAAGTCCCGATTTTGTTCAATATTAGAATATTATTATTTTAACATTTCCGGTTGCCATTTTTTATTAGTCCTTTTCGTCGTTAGTGTATACAATACTAAAATTACTAATTTCGATTTTCTACAACAGTCAATATACTGCTCGTATTAGCATTATATTATGTAAACATATTACCGTACATAAGTCATTATCTTATCAACTATTATCTTTTGATTTTATGAATTTTAGGAAGTTTAGACCCAAAAATACTGGGTGCGAATCAATGCCAGTATCTATTGACCACGAACTCGACGCTGAAATGGCTAAAGCAGGAAATGGAAAATGATATAACAGAAATAGTAAATATCTTGATATATCATATAGTATAGTCTTCTATTGGAATATATGTAATAAAATATATCTTCTCTACGTTTTGTAGACAATAAAATATATACATAGGTACTCGTATTCTTCACTTTCTCAAAAGAACGCCCCTCGGGTAAAATTATAATGAAAAACACCTTCAAGCTTGCATTTTTAATGCATACGCATTTATCTCATAGAATGATATTATTTTTGTACCTATACCGAAAAAAGGTGAGAATTTCAACTACAATCGTGCATCAGTTTTTAACATTTTATTAGAAATTGGAATTTACGAGTATATATATATATATATACAGTTTTACAAATTAATTTTTTTTAAATATTTTCAACAGGTATATATATATATATATATATATATATATAAGTACCTAATGATTAGAACACGGTCGTAGATTTAATCATTTATTTATTTATTACATTTTCACATCTCTATGGATATCAAAATCACGAAAAATATTTGGACGGAACATATCGTTTATGAGAAATGCAAAAACAATTTTGATTGTATTATACTGTATCGAATTTGGAGAGGATGGCGTAGAAATCTTCCTCTTCCTTGCTGAAGCCTGATCCCTTGCAATTTTTTTGTAATTTTTTACACTTACACGTACTAATAACTTAAATTATAACATTGATTATCTTTATTATTACGGTCAATGATCACTCTATATATATATGTTATCACTCGTAAATATCCTTCCTTAATTTAATTTGAAATCCGCCCTCGATGTTGAATATTTCGAAAATAAATCAGTAATCATATTCTATAGACAATAGGTAATAATATTATAATATTACAGATAATTTAAACAATACAATTAATATATTACGAGAAGGTACCTATTTATATATAGACTGTCTAAAAATTATCGTTGGTGGTCTCGAAACAATTGCGATTTTCAATATTTACTATAAACTCAAATGGCCCATTCCTAAAATTCCTAATGAGTAACGCATAAATAAAACGCATTGCAATGTAGGACGAGGATAATTTGCTTTTTCGATTCCGAGGGAACATTGTGATTTCCGGCGACGATGTACCGGTGTACGCTGAATTAACATGGCAAACGTTGAAGATCGGAGATGTAGAATTTGAGGTAACCATCTGAAATCGCCATAACATACCTATTATCATTTCACTACGAATTACAAACGTGATATTATTATTTGTTTACAGCAAGACTCGGTTTGTGAACGATGCAACATGGTGAACATCGATCAGGATACGTCAGATAGCTATTGCAAACCGTTATCTATACTGGCACAACATAAGAAGCAAGGAAAAAGCTTGTTTGGAATCTATATCAAACGTTACGACGATACACAAAAATATAAAATACGAGTAGGCCAGCAATGTTTTGTAAACGACAAGAAACCATAATTTATACAACAGTTAATGTCAAAAATACCAACAATCCCTATTTTTAATAATAGATAATATTTTTGTATATCTATACATATTGGTATATTGGTTATATATTACATAATATTCATCAAAACCTTCAAAATGTAATTAATTTTTAATGGGATATTAGGTAAAAACAAGTAGAAATTATATATGTACCTACCTACTTACCAACATTGATTATAATATGTAGGTATATAACATAATTATGTTATACATAATCAATGGTAGGTACCAATAATATGTTATACTATGATTACCTATACCTTATTTTAAAATCTGTAAATAAATATAATACGAGTAAATTAAAATAACCAAAACTGATTGTAAAAATGTATCGTTAATGAGTTCCAAATTTTTAAACACAAGTTTAGACACCTTATATCCCCGTTGTGTCCGTATAGTTACTATATACAGTGGCTTAAGCAAGGGGAGGGGGGGGTGGCTGAGAGGGCTGCAACTCTCCCAGAAATGTCAGGAAAATTTAAAAATGCTTTCAATGTTCAATGAACATATTACGTAACCATATATATTTAAATTGTAATGTATATGAATGTCGATGCAAAATTCTAAAATGTTAGTTTACAGATTATTGTTATACCTATATATAAGATTATGTAGTTTATATATTTTGTAAATTTCACAAAATATATAAGTTATAATTTAATAAAAATAATTTGTAAAATTAATACAGATTTTATTACAAAAATAAAATGTGTTTTTTTTTGATTAAATTGAAAAAATATTCTGTTTAAATTGACTATTTTGATTAAGAAATGGGTGCTTTTTCTACGAAGAAGAAAGAAAGAAATGAACACAAAATATTTTTAATTGAATTAACAAAATATTTGTCAATTAAAATAAATTTGTATTCAATTGGACAATTTTATCCAAGACATTGATAAAAGATATCGTTAAATCAATAATATGTTTTGTTATTTTACTGTTGAATTAACAAATATTTTATTTCTAAATCAACAAACATTTTATTGGACGTATATTAACAACCATAATATTAATTTAATCTACATTTTTATTGAAATTACAGATATATTTGGTTCACTGCATTTTGTAGTCGGTGCGGTGTACATAGCGTACCACTTGCGCATATGTGTTACGCATACCTATAATAAATATATTAAAATCAAATGAAATGTCTGAAAAAAGAAAAATGCTAACCTTATTGAGTTATTTCACAAGAAATACAAGTACCCATACCTATAGATAAAATATAAAGTTTATTTCATTTAGAGGGTCCAACTAATACGTTTTAAAAACAATTACCTATTAGGTACCTACCTAATATTAAAATGTACCTACTTTAATATAAATTATGTGGGTATTTACCTATAATAAACATATAAAATTAATATTTTTATTATTGATAGAAATTAGTAGTTCATTAACAAATAATAAAAACATTGAACCTGAAAAATAAACCTATGGGTTGAGACCCCTCTCTGAATTTACCGACCAGCGGTTAACTGTCGTTTATAAATCCACTATAGGTACTGCGTGTATATACTGCATACATATAGCATTACATTTTTAATATTTTATTGTACATTTTATTAATACAAAAGGAATTTCGATCAATTTTCTTCACGCTTTCTTTTAAAATCAAGGAAATTAATTTTATAGTGTTATAAAATATATTGTAGGTATAATATAAATATAGGTAGGTAGGTATAGTAAGGGTTACTAATAATTTTTTTATTAATTAGGTACGCAGTTAAGTAAGTGCGACAAGACGTACAAAGACCAAACCTAAAAGTATAGCCACGGCATTTGGCATACCTAAATCAAACGTATGGAGGATCCTATTTAAGCCTCCACTATATAAAAAATTATCAGCCCCCCCAAATAAAAATCCTGACTACGCCACTGATAGTGCATATAGTTTGCTGATTTGGTTACCGATTGATAAATTATCATTTGAAATACGTTTAGAACGTTAGAAAATACGTTAATTGAAGATATGTATGAAGGGGCGAGTACAAGAGTGAGAAGTCTGTGTGGAGAAACTGAGGATTTTAGGGTCAGAGTGGGGGTACATCAGGGTTCAGCTTTGAGTCCTTACTTATTTTCCCTGG
>JAIPRL010007949.1:0-21778 GCA_025469235.1 Pemphigus obesinymphae | reverse complement strand
TTTTAACTACTTGCAGCTCACGTACGTCGCACGCTTTTTTTATTACTTTCTTATTAAAAGTCCAAACTCCAACTATGCCAAAACATAAAAGAAAGTGCGTTTTTAATGAAAATTTACAAAAAGAATATGAATTTTTAAAAATATGTAAGAAACCAGGAATTATCGACAAAATTGAATGCATCAAATGTGGAGCAATATTCAGTATAGAACATGGAGGAAAATCCGACATAACTCAGCACATTAATACAAAACGCCATAAGATTGCTGTTGAATCAGAAAAATGTAATTCTGTTACAGATTATTTTACAAAAAAAAGTTTTGGCTGTGATAAATCATTATACGCAAATGAAGGAACGTGGGCTTTTCACGTGTGCCGGCATAACCATAGTTTTATATCTATGGACTGTGCGTCACAGTTGATACGTAAAATGTATGACAAGAAGTTCAGTTGTTGTCGTACTAAAACTAAGGCAATAATTGTCAACGTTCTATATCCATACGCCATTGAAACATTGAAAACCAAATTGAGTAATGCAAATTTTGTTTCAATTTTGATCGATTCATCTAATCATAAAGACCAAAAATTGTTCCTATATTAGTCAGATATTTTTCACCAGATAGTGGTTTGCAAACAATTATTCTTGAATTCACTGATTTGCTTGGGGAAACAGCAGAACAGTTAACAAATTATGTTTGGACAATATTGAAAACTTGGAAAATTGAGAAAAAAATTATTGCTTTATCAGCGGATAATACTAATACCAATTTCGGTGGTGTTCAGAGGCGAGGAAAAAATAATCTTTTTAATAGACTCAAAAATAATTTTGGGCACGACTTAATAGGTGTTGGGTGTTCTGCGCATATATTAAACAATGCTATTCAAACAGCATCTGACACCTTACCTATTGATTTGCAAAATATCATATCAAAAATATTTCAACATTTTTATATGTACTCCGGTCATCAGCAGGTCAGCCCTTCCTATAGGTACTCTTTCCTCTTTCTATAGACGGTACCGTACTTATATATTTAATATTTATAATAGATAGGTATTACTAAGTGTTGGGTAAATTCTTGTACACCTATCCACTGCATATATGTGTATTGATATTTTAGTCGGAAATATTATCAATTTGTATATTTTAACTTGTTGGTCTTTTATTATTATACCTACCTATTCTAGTACTCCGTAAACATTCACCGACCAGAGCACTAGTCCTCTTGCATCATTAGCCAGATCAGGTAAAACCGCAAGTGGGCAAACATTCTATTATTGTTTAAAAATATCATTTTCAATATTAATTATTATATTTGATGGAACTTATACTGATCATATACCTATTATTAAATGTCTTACAAATAAATAAAAGTATATATTAACATACAATAAATCATTTATGTGTATGATATATTAATCATAATAAAATATTTAGATAAAATTACGTACGTCTTTTTTGACTTAATTGAAATTTAATAACATGCCCTAAAATTATACATTATATAATATTATTTATAGGTCTCGGCTTTTTATGTAAAAAAAATTTTAATATGCAGATATTATGCAAACAAAATTAATAATATATGCAAATAATATGTATCAAAAATATATAATACCTATATACTTATGCATATAAATACTTAGAAAATGGTATAAGGTTTTTAAATATAATATGTACAAATTGTAAGGTATTGTTAATTATTTTATTTATTTATTATCGAACAAATAAAATGGAATTAATAACAAATTATAATTTTAGTATTATTTAAAACTATAAAGATGTATATGGCACAAAACTTGATATGAATTTTGGAATGAGTACTAACATGAAGTTGACAATGTGTTTTTAAAAGATCACATTGAAAAATTCTACGATTATTAAGAGTGTTGCCTTGAAAAGCTTCTTTCCACATCCGTTGATACAATTGTTGCATATTTTAAACAAGAAATGTCTTCAGGTGATAATTCTGCAATGTCTTCATTATTATTACTTATTTCAGCACTTATAATTCTAGATATTTTTTTATTTGACATAATTTGGGTTTTATCAAATATCATTTGCTACCATGAACATTGTTAAATCATTGTTAAACTCAATAAAATGTTGGTTATTTGTTTTAGCTTGATCCAACGATTTTCTAATAAATTGTTAACTAACCTGCTCTTTATTTCATTTCAACTTACAGTTTTCGAAACATTTTAAAGTTTCTAAATGTTGTGTAGCTTGTGATTTTCTATTACAGGATACGTTTATGTCTCAAAAAATACAAAATAATAGATAATCTCTTCGAAAGGTACTTGCATATTCAATTACATTTCTATGTGCTTTTTTTTTGTCTGTGGCATTTTTTTAAAATTTGTCAATAAAAAAATCGGGGACACACTACTCTGACGAATAACAGTCAATAACTAAAATATAAATACTTACCATAATATTTTGGTTTAACCTTGTGTTACGGAAATCAGATTATGTATAATGTACAGAATAGATGTGTACATAAACGTACATAAACGTGTACATATACTATCAAATATTATCGGTATACTATATAATATTCATACTGAAATACGCCAATACACTTCCAATAAAAATAATTTTATTTCACAGCGGTCACATTAAGTCCGTATTATTTGACCGTATCTCCACTACGTCCGTCGCCAAAATTATACTCATTATTTAATTTTTCGGTAGAATTATATTTGTCAGAAATGTCAGCATATCAAACTTTGAGTACATTATATTTTTTTTTATTTAATGTTTACAAAATTTTACATTTTATGAAATTATCCAGAAATATTGAACAATGAAAAAAAAATTAACTCTAGAATCTTTACGAAATATTACGAAACGTCAACATATTTTATCAGAATTATTCAAATTCAAATGTATAAAAATATGCAAATGCATGTTATATTATGCAAGCGTGATGGTAAATTACAACAAATATATACAATTAAATATTATCATGTACCAAACAATATACTGACAATAATAATATACGTTCGCCGTTATTGACAATTAGACTTTTGAAATTAGTAATTATTTCGAACTTCACAACAAAAATATTTATTGAGTCACATAACGGTAAGCGGAAAGGTCACACAATACGCAGCTCTGGTTGAAGACGCTTTTTCCTCCTTACACTATATAATCTCAAACCTCTAAATTTTTAGTTCTACATTTTAATTTATAAAGTTGTATATGCTTGTTTAATGATATGTAGACCAATGACTAGCATGAGATATATTCGTAGTGTGGGAGCGATTAATCAATAAATAAAATATATTAGTTGGGATTAAAATAAAATATCTTATTTGATTCGTAGACTCAATATAAACATTAATTTTCACTTAAAGAGTCAAATGTATTCTTTTAGATTCATTCGAATCAACTATACCTTCTACCTATAATAGAAGGATGGTCATAATTCATAAGAAATATAAGATTAACTAACACCATTCAATCATACCTACTTAAAATTAATTTGTGCAGTAACATTCCTATCTAACACCTTAATTTCTTATTTTATACATATAATCAATATCTTAATTAATTATTTTACTTATACCTACCCTGCATCATTTTTTCCCTAAATAACTTTAAAATATGAAACAAATAATGTCATATTTTTTTAACCCTTACGTGGCCGAAATGATAATATAATCAGATAAAGACAATTACATTTATTTTTTAAATTATAACAAATAAACTAAAAGAAACTTGATTTTATAAAATCATTATTTTTTCAATACAATTATCCATAAAGTAAAAAGTATTCTTGTTTAAAATAATTCAGAGTGTGAATTTTGTTATTGTAAATAATGTGGTACAATCGATTTCTTATCATTAAGTTTACATTTGAAGTTATAATTAAACTCATATTAACATAAACTCCACCAAAATCGTAATTTATTGAAAATTCGGGAACAATTGTACAAACTACCCCTTTGCTGATTTAAATTTGTATTCTATTAATATATAAAATAATAGATTACGCACGTAATTTCATACGTATCATAAGGTATATGTTATTTATGATATATGTTCTGGTATATAAATAGCATTTTTTGAATTTTTAAAAATTTTTAAATATCTCATAATTTTTGCAAAACCTCAAGTTGGGTATCAACCAACATTGATTGTTATATTAATTACATAGAACTATTAAATGGGGCGCATTAAATAAACCAATTAAACTAAAAAAATGTAATGTTCAATATTTTATTTTTTTCTTAATCACCAAAGTTCACTTAACTTACACCTACCTATCATATGCCATCACAATTAAATCTTCCCACTTACTGTTCCGCCATCGTCTTACCTTCTTGCTTTCAACATCATAAACATGAATTTCTTTACCTGATCCTACTAGTTTTGCCTCTTCTTTCCTTAAAATATGTCCTAGCCACCGCAATCTATTGTTGCTAATTTTTCTTCTACTGAATTCTATTCTATATTAATAATTATGACGTAATTTCTTATATTACCTTCTCTAATCACTCCACTTATCCATTTTAACGTAATCATCTCAGCTATACTCATATTCTGTTTTATAATTATATTTATTGTCCATCATTTTGATCTGTACATTACTGAATGCTTAATAACAGTCTTTATGACACTAAACTGCATTTATGGTACATATTTCATTGATATTTTCACTATTATCGTGTCAAATATCATTAATAACTAAATTCAAACTATAAACTTGCTAACATATTTCATATATTGAGTTAATTAAACTATGTGTTATAGTTTATAGATCTTAATTATATAAATCAAAATTAACTTACCAGATGCTCCAGTGACATTGAAGCCATCGTAATATAACTGTTCTGTTTATCATTATTTTTGTGTTATTATTTAATGTATAGATTATATTAACTCTCACATCGTATATATTATATATATATATAAATTAATCAGTATTATAATCGTAATATAACATATCCACCTGTTCATCAAACATAACGTGCGCACTCAGTTTATAGCTATAGATCATTGCCTATACTATTGAGCCAATAGCCAACATCATGGTAATTATGCAAGACTCCACCAATAGATGTTTATCCTGTCGAAGACAACAGTAGTTGAACGTTAAGAAAGAGCCTGGTTGAAATCCCACCCCACTATATCGCCATAGACAAACCAGGCTACGTTCGCATACAGAGCTCCAATATTTAATAACTACTATAATACACGTATACGGTTAGAATGTTTTTGTTCCCAACATCTTAACGGTAGTCTCATCATATTTGAATTTTGGACTTTTTTTTATTAAAATAGTTTATGCTACATATGAGCAGGTTTGTTCTATTGCTATTCGTTATTTATGCATCTCTATCCAATGTTATTGAAATTTTAAATTGGGGGGCCATCATAACTATGGTCCCACCATATTGGAATTTTGGCATACCTTTTAGATTCTAAGCATAGCGAGAGAGCTAGTGGTTTCATTTTGATAACTTTTTTAAATTTCTGTGCTCACACAATTTTGACTAGAAGGAGGACTACGATCTATATAATCTTACTTAATTTCAGTAAAAAATTGCACCTAGTTGGTACTTTAAAGAGATCATTTTTGATTATATCAATAATTTTATAATACAAAAGGAAAAACTACCAAATAAACAGCAAAAATACGATTACACCAAATTGATATTTTTTATTTTTCTTCGTAATTTCGAAAACAATGACTTTTAAATCTCAAAATTTACAAAGAATATTTAGTTTAGAAATATATTCACGTTGATTAATTTTTTGAAATTTTATGCTAATGTTTATAGAAGTTTTTGATTTGAAGATTTAGTTCTAAAATGAGTAATTTTGGGTTTATAAGAACTGATATTTTATTCAATGTTAAATTTAAGTTACTCTAATAAATTTTCAAAAATTTCAAAAATTCGTAGTCACAATTTTTTTTTTAATGGTTATTTTAGTTTTTTAATCTACTCATTGGCAAAGGATGCTAATCGAAACCTGAAATCACCATATCAATCTGAGAATACTGGATATTTATATTATTACTTAATCTGGAATATTCAGTGTCGAACATTATATCTAAAAGAGACAAACAGAAAAAATGAAAAAATGTGTTTATATTAAATATTAATTTTGATGGAGAAAAGCTCTTTTCTTCGTAAATAACCCTAGAAAAAAATATAAGACTTCCCTAAAATAAAAATAAACAAATAAAATAGCTGAGACTGCAGCTAATTTATTTGACATACTTTCTCTCATGGTATTCAACCCTTAAGGTTGGTTTTGCAGTTGGACATGCGGTCTCCACTCTTCTCCGTTCTCAGCTAACCTCTTCAGTTCGGCGTAGCTTGATAGTCTAGCATCAGAAATCATTTGTTTGATAAATGAAGTTCTTGGACGTCCTTGGCCCTTTTTACCTTCCATTTTCCCTTCTATTATTCTTTAGATTAGCTCATTTTTGTGCTCTCAATATGTGACCAATCATGTTCCATCGTCTTGCTGTGATGGTTTTGAGTATCTCTCTGCCTTCATCTATTTCACTGAGTATGTATTCGTTGGTACGGTATTCTATCCAATTGACTCTCAGCATTCTTCTCCAACACCACATTTCAAAGCTTTCAAGAGTTCGTTGTTCTGCCTTATTTAGTATCCATGTTTCGCAGCCATATAGTACCACACTCCATATATACACTCTAATGAAGCGTTTCCTCACTCTAATACTCATGCTATTGGAGCATAACAAGTTTTTCTTATTCATAAATGCTGATTTCCCCTGTGCGATTCTGGATCTTATTTGCATGACGCATCTTCCATCTTGGTTGATTAAACTGCCTAGGTATTTAAAATGTTTCACTTGTTCAAGCAGCTGATTCCCTGTTTGGATATTAATTCTATATAATTGGTCTGATTTTTGGCACATCATAACTTTAGTTTTTTGTCAGTTGATAATCAGATGATATTTTTGGAAACATCTCGCCATTTTTTCCAGTGCTCTTTCCAAATCATGCTCATTGTTAGCTAGAAGTGCAGTTTGATATACATCTATTATATTATTTATATTGGTGTACACATATTATGTATTTTAATGCTATGTAAGCAGAATTTCTGTTTCGAAAATAACAATTAAAAGTATCAAATTTATTTTCTAAATGGTTGAATGAATTAATAAAATGGAAATAATAATTCATGCTATTTTCATCATACTTATACCCTAATAAACCACGGTTACAATATAATTCAATTTTAGAATAATTCAATCTGTACGATGGTGTGTAATATCAAACACTATTTTAAAGTAAACCTTATTATAACTAATTATTATAGTTCCAAATTTTAAACGATTTTATGAGAATTAATTTATACTTATATTCAAAATATTTTATGTTTACTTACCAATACATGTTTCATCTGTAAACATTGAAGATACATATCAAAACATTAATAACAGTGTTATTTATAAATTTAATAAATACACTTAATAACATATTTTTTAGTACTTAATTAATGCGAATAATCATTTTAAAATAAATAATTCCCGTTCATGTCACTTAATGTATGTACTGTGGTCGTTATTGATGTGCGTTTACATATACCTCCCTATTGTACAATAGGTACTTATTAAAGGGATTTATCGACTCTGCCATAACTTCCAGTTTTGAAAAAAGGTATATATCGTCTCCGCCGGCTACTGTTGATCCATCGCTTCTTATTTATGTACATCAATATATTTATTTATTAATAAGTTATTTGTATTAGTATTTATTAAGCATGTATTTATTCACTTATATGCACTTTTATTTTCTAAAAATTGTAAAAATTTCACTCGTCTGTTAGGTTAAATCATTTCATTCGATAAAAAGATTCTGATCAGATATTGGTATAATATTCGTACCTACATACAAAAATATTAACATTCTATAAAAAGTCAGCAAATGTTTCACTTCCCCTGATATCAATTTCTTCGGATGATGAATGTGTAACCAAGTTCTGTAATTATTTGATTTCACATTTGGGCATCAATAGAAATTATATCAGAACGCACTACAAATAGTTGTGAATCTTTTGATTCTAAATTAAATTCAGAATTCACCAAATTTGATCCTAATATATTTATTTAATATTTTTATTGATGTTATAAATATGAAAATAAAAACAGACGATTACACACTTATGAATGAAATAAATATCCAAAAAATAATAAAAAAAATTGCTTTTAATAACCAAAAAGAAAATTCTTTGATCATTTATCGAACGAATTATATAATTATAAAATTAAATAAATTTATATATGTAAAACGTGTATCCAAATATTACCAAAAGTAATTAACCTACATACCAAAACAATTGTTTTTACTTTTTGACTCGACTAGCTTTTTTTTTGGTATCATGTAAATAATAATTTTGATTGATGTTTTTCAATTTATTACTATGACTATTGTAACAATTAATTTATATGTATATGTAATGTACCTACTACCTATATAATAAAATGTGATAGTATAATAATAAAAATTTGACAATAACTTATATGTATTATTCAATATTTTAAAGTTTTTAATGTAATATATTTTTGATTTTTACAATTTGTTTCATATACTAATTTATTTTAAGTTACATTTTATACTACGGTATTTGTGTATTACATATCTAATAGTAGTGTTCAGTGATTAAATAAAATATATATCTGTGCTAACGAATCCATTAATACCTAATCCATAATTTACGTGCTAAATTATTTTTGTTGATTAACTATAAAATATTTAGACGGTGGAGTCAATACTAAATCGGTAGAATCGATATACACCCCCTATTATCATACGGTGTTCATTTATGTTTCGCCAGTCGACATTGTGGCCCGTCGCACAGTTTTCGTACCTTCACCCAACATCAATCACGCATGTATCATCGCCAGTCACAATATTGTCAGTCAACATTTATCTCTATTGAATTCATTCTTACACCAACTGACATGAGACAACTATTAATTTGTATGTATATTGTCGTATGTAGATCTAAGATTGTTTACCCGCTCCTTTATTAAGCGAATTATGATCCCCTTGTGTTTATATAATTTGTTTAAGAAATTATTATTCCTTAATTTTTTTCTTAAAACTACTGTATAAATTATATAATTCGATCTATTATCCTTTCTTAAATTTATTTATGGTGTGGTCAAACTCTGGACATTCATGTTCGGCGTGTTCCCTAAACATTATTATCCGTTTATATCTACTATTCCATTATTAGGTATTCTGAGTTAGTAGCGACTATTCTATTATTAGGTTATATTCTGAGTTAGTAGCTACTATTCTTAATAATAATAGGTGTAATAATAATACCTAGTTGTTAATAATTATTTAAATTTATTTAATTTTATTAAATGGAGAAGCATCAAAAATATACATAATTTCACAATCTTTAAAAATTGTTTAAAAATAATCGACCCAACATTAGTTTAAGCTTTTAACATCAAAATTTTTTTATAAATTAGATATATAAAATGGCTATCTTGATTTATTTTTTTTATTTGAAATAAAATTCAAAATTTTTTTTTTATAATTCGAAACATTAAAATTTAATTTAAAAATATTTAAATTATAGCACCAGGCTGGAATAATAATTTAAATAAATAAAAACTTCAAAATAATCAATAGAAAAAAAGTTATTGCACCTGTTAAATAGTCCAGTTACATACTATATAGTATATTATATAATCAACAGTCGTTCGATCATTACTATAGTCATACATTTTATCTTAAGTTTTAAATAGTGTTGTTAAAATGGCGGTAATTTCAAATAATTATAATTTTTTTAATTGACAAATGCGTTTTCAATCACTGATTTTATTAGTTAAATAAAATAACTTTATCAGACAGATTAAGCTCAGTGCTTTTATCACATTCATTTTTTTTAATTTTATTTGCGTATGAGAATGAATTAAATATTCTTGTATGTATCTGATTTTAATATATTATTTATTTATAAAAGTTAATAAAAGTGAAAAAGAGCAATAAAGTTATAAGAAATATCAAACTTATTACCATTTGGATACATAATTTTCCTTTTAATGTTGTATATTCTTTTTATTTTTATTGTGTAGGTAAGTAACATATTATTGTCAAGACGATGACATCTACTCGTATACCGATTACAAAAAGATGTTTGACACTATTGTCTATTGATCATAATCTCTTGGTAATCCTCTTCTTACCCGTCAAGCACATACTTATCTAACAGAAAGCAATTTGTTAAAATTCATAACTCAACAAAATTTGATTCATACATTAGAGAATTTAAAAACGAAACTTTTATTATGCATTATTCGAGATTTTTTAATTTTTAGGGCATTTTTATGTGTATTTTATGCTTGGAGTATGAATAAATAAATATATTATATTATAGAATTTAGCAAAGAATAAAATATTTTAAAAATATGTATTAAACATTTTAAAATATTTATTATATTTCATAATTTAGTCATATTTATAACGACCGGCTGGTTTTACCTATACGTAGAATTTTCGATAATAACAATAGTATAATATATTATATTTATAATATATGATAACGGCAAATAGTAGACTGATTAGTATGCAATACTCGTACAGTCGTACGTTAGTATTTGCGTAGTTCGAATGGTGCCGTTTTTACATATTGTGTCGTTTGTATTAACAAAAATGCCGAAAATTAAACCGTCCAACGGTTATCGGTTACCGATATTTTATTTTGTAAAGTTTGCGAGATTAAAGTTAAATTAAAGAGATTAAAGTAAGAGATTAAAATTTGAATTATATTTGTTATATAGGTACAATTTTTAAAATTATGTGTTTTTTTAAATAATATACGAAACTGTTCATAATTGCTTTTTGTTGAATTTAAATACATTTAAAAAAAATTTTAGGGCCTTTTTTAGTGCATTTTTTAATATTGCAGCAATTTTTAAAGGCATTAAATCGTATTTTTTAGGTCATTTATCATATTTTTTAGAGTATTGAGTCCATGCCCTAATTGTTATATAGGAAAAATGATAAATTGCATGATCTAATTTATAATAAAATCAAAACTTAAAATACACAAAACGTTAATTATATATTAGCAAATGATTTTTATCTAATATTCTCGGGAAGAAATTAATACAATTAACATTTATATCTATTATTTTATATTTAATAAAATATACATTATTTTGGAAAAATCACTTACATGCAAGTTTATATCTTAAATCAACTAAATTAACAGTAACAAAATAGTTATAATTATTATATATATAAATATTGCTATTATGACAATAAGTATTAATATTAAGTTTTTAATTTTGTTGTATATTATTTCAGTAAAATGAACTAGATAATAAAGTAAAAACAAATAAAATTTCAGTGTATTTTTAGAATAATATAAGATAATTAAGGTAACACCACACACTGGTACATTTTAAGGTGATATACATAAATAGTTAAAATTTTCAATTTAAAAAATATGAATAAATTCATTCATAGATACTAAATTTTTTACTTTAATGTAATTTTATTACTACATAGAAAATGAATTATATATAGCCATATTATTAATAATGGCATTCTTTACCATAATTAATAAATATAATATAATATATACATAATATGCATAATTAATTTATATATATATGATAAACAAGAATAGGCACTGATAAAAATTTTACTCATTATAATGGCTGCCATGGAAAGAAGGTAAGTCTGGCAAGTTTTTATTGTAATAATAAAAAATAATTGCATTTCGTTTAATCCAAAATCAAAATGGAAAAAAATTATTAACTTATTAACTTGGATAATATGTAAAATTTTAATTTGTGCATGATGAATTATTAGTGAAAACATATTAGTTCCTAATGAGATTTTTCTGGTAATTATTAAAAGTAATTTTATTCTGAATACTATAGTGGTCAAAATTTGACTATTGTATATTCGGAACTCATAAACAAATAGAGAGTTAATTGTCGATAGTGGAGCCGTATCTCATTATTTAACTGAGTATTGGCCCTGAAAAAATTCAGATTAGAATACCAATTAAGTATTAACAAATAAAAATACATACTATTATAAAATCCATTAGGTATATCCAGACAATTATTATGATATAAATTATTATTTTATGTAAAAATTCTTAAATCTACATAAAGAGTTTTACTTAAAAAAGTAAAATATTATGATCAATCATTTTTTTTTTTATACAATAAATGTGCCAGTGCCCAGTGTCATAATAAGCCTATTATTTATTTATATAGTAAGGGTTTAGGCCAAAGTACAGTATAAGTAAGTAAATTATACTTTAAACATTAAGTCAGCGGAAGTGAAACGAAACCAGGAACTTAGATTAGTGAAAGAACGAAGGGTAGACTTTAGAAAGACGCATCATTCCGTGAAATCGATTGTTCGAATCATAATTAGTGGTGTGCATAAAAATAGCAAAAGTAGAGGTACGGTGGGTTAGACGTAAAGCGACTCAAAAGTTTATAAGGGAAAGGAGTGTATTACGTAGTTGCGTTGGAGAAACCACTGATGAAGTTACGGATGCACTTCAAGTTAATACCAATTCTTTTATCGGCTATTGTTAGTCGGCCAAGCTCGTGGAGAACTGCATAGTAGTCATGCAACGGGTGTGGGATATTCAACAAATAACCCGCAAAAGATAGAAAACGTCTTTGGACTCGCTCTAAGATTGCAGAGTCAGAGACTGAGTAGGTTCCCACAAGACTGAACCATACTCCAGCAGGAATCACAATAAGGTACAATAACAATCTGAAATTGAAGATGTTAGATTAATATCAAACGAAATTTGTTTTACGAAACCTATTGTCTTATACACCTTACAACTTCTTAAATGAATGTGATATTGGAAACTAAAGTCATCCGATAAAAGTACACCGAGGTAATGATTATAATTTTAAATATTAATTAATTTTTTAAGCATAGTAAAGAATGGTTTTACAATAATTTGTTTGTTCTATTTCATTTGTTTTTATGTGTATTATCAGGGGTTAAATATATTTACTGAGTAGCAGACCAAAATTCGTGGACCAGTTGGCTTTGATTTATGAGGCTAGAAGTAGGCACAAAAATATGGTCAAATTAAAGAATTTTTACACATGTACTATTTTTATAATATTATTTATTTCTACATTTATAAATAGTTCTGGATCATGTCATTTTAAATAAAGAAAATCGCAGATTTATTTACTAAAATTAGTAAAGAAATCATTATTCTACTGTATTCAGTCCTACTATAAAGAAAAAAGTAAAAATTCTTTAATTTGACCATATTTTTGCCTTATATGGATACATTTTAATCAGTTTCTATTCTGTATATTATGTTCTTTGGCATGTAATAATAATATGAATACATTTTTTCGGGTAGAAGGAGTCTATTAGATATTCTAAGATAAAAACTTTTTAAAAGAATAATAATTATACATAGAAGCGATATGTTATATATTAAATTTTTTTTTTTCTATAGTTTTCTAAAGTAAAAATAAATGCTATAAAAAGTTACCAAAAATCTTTATATATCATAAAAAAATATTATACCAAACTTATTATAAATAAAATATCATTGTTCATTTCCTATCTAAAAATATTTGTTATAATCGATAGTGGTTTTTTATCTGTGAAAACTAATGGATATACAAATCGAAAAATAATCAATAATGTTTTTCATAAAACTCCAACTGGACTCCTTCTTCCCTAAAAGTTACTTCCGGAAAAAAAATATTAAACATGATATATTATTTATATAATATGGGAATAACGTCTTTATTGCACGATCTAATTAATAATATCGTAATTCCAAAATACCAAAGTTGTATTCATTAAAAAAAAAATTTAACTTATATAACACGTGATATACAAATTAGGTAGGTATTTATTTATAATTTTATATTCAATCAAATAAAAATAAATAAAGAAAAAAACACTTACACCAACCCGGCGAACGATCTAAATTAGTATCCACAAAAAAGTATTTATGCATATATATTAAGTGCAATGTATTATATATTATTTATTTAATATAAAGATTTTAGTAAAATAAATCTAATTATAAACTCTCATAAAAATCGCATAGAAAGGTTTGATTGGATTAGGGAAAAGCCATATAACCGTTATTTTTATTTCAATAGAAATTTTAACACCACCAATATATAATATATATATATATATATATTATATATATATTATAATAATATAATATGAATAATAGGTGATTTTACGTGTAGTTAAAAGACTATTTTATATTTTTATTTGTAGTTGAGATAGATGTGTTAAATTCTACTACTTAAAATCTAGATATTAGTGAATAACATTAAACAAAAAACAAAAAAACAAAATACAACGTACAATTACATAAGAATATTAAAAACCTTTCGTGTTATTATATAATTTTGTAATTTACACTTTTCTGACTTACTGTTACGTTTATTTAGATCAAAACATTATACAAGTATACACGAAAAACATTTATTGGGTTGAGGGGTATCCCTTTAATGATGCAAAAATGGATTTAAATTAAAATTTTGAACACACCTATTAATTATAAATCTGGATATTTTATAATTATTTAGGTCAATACCAAATAAAATATTTCAATTTACCCATCATTATAAATTATACAGATATAACTTATACTCTTATCCATAGCGTTGTATATATTAAAGAAATATTATTTATTTCTATTTCATGATATGAAGGCAACAGATCAACGTTTAATTTATTTATGAAAATATTACATTAAAAGGGTGTGTATATTAATTAAATCGGTATTAAGTGTTTAATATGTAAACATCTATAGGCACAGCTAATTTTACTTAACTAATTTAGTAATTAATTAGTTAGTAAGCAATCAAAATTTTTGAACAAGGTTTTAGGGAAAGAAGTTCTGGAGTTTGTAGTACTTTCCTTATGTAGACGTTTTTATTATAGCGCCATAATCATTCGAGGAACATTTGGATTATCTCAAATTAGTTGTTGACCAATTTAAGTAATATAACGTGACTATTATTCTAGAAAAATCACAATTTTTTTACGTCTATTAGATTTTTAGGACATAAAATATTCACGGTGAGAATCATTATTAAAATCGTCAAAATTCAAGGCTTTAAAAATTTTAAGGAACTACATAATTCAAATGAAACATTGTTGAATTTATAAATTGTATTGAAAAATCGTATGAATGATCTTTGAAATAATTAATGCAGTAAATTAACTATTTCATAATGAGCTACCATGGTCTTGGTCAGACGAACATACGGAGGCCTTTATTATTAAAACAAATGTTATTGAAATAATTAGTTAGTAATTTGATATCCCAACTTCTTGAAAATATTCCATATCAATTTTAATGCATCTACTATGGTAAGTACAGCTGAATTCTACAAAATAGTAAATAATTGGATTATTATATGGGTACGTCAGTTAAACCTTGTCCGAATTAAGTATAGATATATGATCACTGAGATTGAGTCATTAGCTACAGTATTCCCTAATATGAAGTTTCAATGTTATATATTAGGATACAAAATGGTTGTTCATACTGATCACCAGTTTTTAAAATTATTTAATAGAATTTTAACGCGGTTAGCGTTGGCGTTGCAGGAATACCATATAACTATCAAATACATTTTATGAGGAAATTAAGAAGCTGATTCGAAATTAATACAAAATTAATTAAACACCGTGTCAATCCCAGAACAATGTACTGATTTTTAAAAACACTATTTTTAAACAAACATTAATGAACTGAATAATCGGTTAAATATTTCGCATTCTATTGACAAAATAAACTATTCATATTTAATTCTGATTCCATTATTAGTTATATTTGATACTAAATATTTTCACAAAGTCGTATAAAACTTAAATTAAACGTGACAATTTTCCCCCTAATATTGAACTATATTATATCAATTTAAATATTGAGTTTTGTAAGTCGTAAATGTTTTAATTTAATGTCTTAAGCAGGACTTAAATTTAGAAGAATTAAATTATTTAAAGATATTGTACATTTAAATTTTTAAAATTTTTATGTTTATCATTATTCGTTTTTCAAACGTTATTTAATAATTACGTTTACCGGTATTAGTTATTTAAACGATAAGTCATTTTTTTTGTTTTTTTGAAAGTTTAAACGTTGTTCAAAGTTTAATATTTTTTGTCATTAAATTTTGATTGTTTAGTGTTTGATATATATTGATATTAAATTATGATTGACTGGTAATTACTAAATATTACTACACAGCCTGTCATTAGAAATTTTACTTAAATGTTAGTGAACTCTTTAGTTACAAAAAATAAGAACTATTCTCATATTGTTTATAAAAGAGACTGTATTTTGTAAGTAGAATGTAAAAATAGTGTGAGATACTAAGATTTAGTAGATTGGACGTGTGAATAAAAGGATACGGGAGATCAATAAGTAGGAATTGATGACTGGGGTCATAACCTCAAACTATTGAGACTATTGAGGAGAAGAAGAAGAAAAAAACTTTCAATTTATAAAAATTAAGAAAGAAATTTGTTTAAATTTAGAATACTTGAGAACTACTGAAAGCTTAATTGTGAAATATATTTTTGTATTAGTATCTAGGTAACAACTAAAATAAAAATTATATTATGATTGTAAGTAAAGACAAAAATGTAAAAACACATTTATTTTTGGTCAGCTTAACGGTCCATTCAGGAACGGCGCTATCCATATATGGTTCGTAACACTTTCCTTTCTAACGTTTTAAGTCACCTGTTGTGAAATATCAAATGTATAATAGTATATTTGACTTTTTTGAAAGGAGCTTTGACCTTAAGGGTTTAATAATACTGAAATTATATTTAATTCCACTTGTGATCTGTTTTTTTATTTCTATGTGTATGTTGTTTTTACTATTAATATTAACGCCTAGGTATTTTAAATTCTCTACAATTTCAAATTTATAGTCAACTACTCCTATGAATTCCGTATTTGGTGGTATTCTTGATACAACCATATACTTAGTATTTCCTCCGTTTACGTGCACACCCATTACAATACTCGCACAAATAAACCTAAATATTGCATCGATGACTTTCTCTTTGGTTTCATCCATCACTACAATATTATCTGCACACGTTAACATAATTGGTTGTGTTTTTGGGACGATTGATTACATATGTTCTAAAATAATAGAAAAATAAACTTCTTGTCAGGTACTAGGTATAGTGAAAAGTATAAACACATCGGTAAATCATTACAAAATAATGTCGAAAATAAAAATATATATCTAATATCTATATAAAACATTAATGAATATTTAGTAATATTAAAAATAAAATTTGCATTCTATATGTTTTATAACGAAAAATGTTTTATTTTTTAAATTTACAATTACATTTAAACGTTATTATTTTAATATATAGCATGTTTATTAATGCGTATTGTTTAGTGATATTCTAAATATTTTGTATTTTCGTTTATTGGCTATGTTTAGAAATAGTTTAGAGTTATAAATGTTATAATAAAAACGTTATGCATAATGTTTTTAAGCCCTGGTTTTGAGATTTGGAAATTCAAAAGATGGTTAATCGTAAAATACTCCAACTATATTCATCTTTAAATAATCGTTGGTTATAATAATAATTTTAATTATGGATATTTAGGGTTTAATCATACACTGAATTTTATGAAGATCTTGGTTCATAATATTATATACTGATTATTTTAGATATGATTTGTTATTGCCTTTATATTCATTATATCCTTTACCAGTACCTTACCTAATGATTTTTTACTTATAAAGTTCATTCACCCTCTACTAACCAGATTTATAGATACTATTTAGTTTTTTTATACATAATGAAAAAATAGATTATATTTCATTTTTTAAATTTTAAATTAATTTTTTCTCTTTGTTAAACATTAATATTTGATTTTTTAATATTTTTCATATATTATTTTAGAGGAAAATTACAGGTATCTTTACACTGTTTAAGCAACTTCAAATCTATATATATATATATATATATATATATATATATATATATTGTAAATGTATAATGTATAATAAAATATTTTAAGTAGTACACTTACCAGTCCATCCTGTAAATATAATTCAATAATCAAAGTTATACTCTATAACCTTATACTTATTATATATTATTTTAAACCTTTATAGTATATGAATTAAAATTATATGTACAGTAGTTAAAATTGAAATAATTGTAATTATAATAAAAATTAAGTAAGAGCATAATAGTTACTATTTAATTTGAATTTTTTGAAGTTACGCTATTCTATTAAGCCATATTATAGAAAATTGTAATAAAATCTTAACATAAAATCACAAAATTATCTGTGTATACGTAGTTTAAAAAAAAAATAAAAAATTTTTATAATTTTAATTTCATGAATTTATGATATCAAGAAATTAACATCGGTAGAACACTGATAGTTTTCTAATAATGGACAAAAATTGGTTTCTTAATTATAAATACTGTTTATCTAAGGTTTAAAGACACATTTAGATACATTGTAAATTGCGTCCTGTGTATTTTTTTTAAACACAAAAATTGTGTTTTAGGATATATCGTATGTATGTTATACTTTTATAAGATATATAAACAGTATTAAAATTTATTTCTATATAATTATAAAAAAATTTTCCCGAATATATAAATTGCATATAATTATTGCTTTATATATGAATACATTAAAATGTATAATTACAAAAATTCAATAAGCGAATAACTATATGGTATTATCAGAAATAGTTACACTATTCATTTTATAATATATTGAAATATTACAATTTAATAAATATTTACCGTAAGCCGTTGAGCAGAAATTCATTGGAGTTATATTAACTATAAGAAAAAAAATGATAATTTTTAACAAACTGTAATATTAAATCCTATATTTTTAAATGATTAGATTTAACCTACTGTCCCATAAAGAGCCTTTTATTTTACATTAGACAATTACTGTGGTTGCTGCTCAATAGTAGGTGCAAAGACGGGCCAAGAGACTGTAGTTCTAGCTACGGTGAATGGATTGGCCACATTGAGATGTTCATCCTCCTTGCCTGGTTAGGCTCCTAAAGATTACCATCTAATCAGTTGATGGTGAAAATCACCAACGACTACCCATAGTCTGATTGGAAAGTAGAGCTAAATAGTCTATGAACAGATATGAGAAGAACAGAGCATTAGAACCAAAACAAAATTGTTACTCATTTGTAACCTTCATGGGGATTGGAGCAGGGGGTTATAATCTATCAACAACACGGGTGGGATGATCGTCTGAATCTCCGACATATCTCCTGTATCCAAGAAGAAACGAAGAATAAAATAAGTAGCAAGGTGCTAACTTTAGTATAAATTATTGTAAATAATAATAATTTACTTTATTTATACTAATAAATTATTTTATAGGAATATAAGAATGTCATTGTATATAGAAAATAAAAATATGTCTATAGAGTAATGTCGACGTATTTATTAATTTTTTAAAAATTTAAAATATTATTTTTTTACCTTGCTGATCATGTAACATTGTACGATAGACATTACCATGAGCTAAAACATAATAAACAATAATTTTTCGTAAATATTTGAATATTGACATGTACATAAATAACCAAAATGTTATAGTAAATATATTGAATGATATAAAATATTGAATATGTAGAATGACATTTGTTTGTCATGTAATCTGATATTATAATTATGTATTTCACAAAATAAAGTTATTTTTTGAATTTATCGTTGTTATTTTTCTTTCTATGTTATAATTGAGGAAAATAATATATACTATATACATTCTCTATACATAGACAATATTGGTGCTTCGTAATTATTCAAAAAGAGGAGTTTTGAATTTGCATTTGTTTTTAACCCTTTCCAGCCCAAATTATGAATTATGAAACAAAAAATTTTTTTTTGTGATTTTTGTGTCTAAATAATGAGAAAATGTAAAAAAAAAAAAAAATTATAAAATGCATCTGGCCTAAAATTTGATGATGCATAAAAGACTCATTGGGCATCAGAAACCTACTTTTTACAAAATTACTCCTTTTCCCCAAAAAATAGGCAACTTCATAAATATGCATGAACAGACTTCTTTTATTGGTAAAACATATTGAAAAATTGCATTTTAACATATTTAAAACTTTAAAATCATAGTTAATACTACTTATTAGTATTACAATATAACATGATAACTATGAAAACATGATAAATATAATAATAGTTTCAACATTTTGAATAATCACTGTAGTAGGTAAACTCTTTTTAACAATAAAGTATTAAGTAAAAATTAACAAATTATAATTATATGATTTGTACAAATTGACATATAGCACCTATTTAATATTTATTAATGAAACACAAAAATAAAAAAATTTTAGACCTAACTTAAAAACAGTCTTCAAAATTTAGGAACACTGGTAATTATTGACGTCATTTAGAACTAATAAAATTAACTTTTATCTTATTAGTTATTATCACAATAAAATACAATTAAGAAAATATAATTTAATAATAATAGTTTCAACACTTATATATATATATATGAAATATAAAATAAACTTTTATATCTTTGCATATATTATTGACTAGAGTTATTTGGTTTAACATGAAAATTTAAGAAGCAATTTCTTTTTAAGTATAACATAAGTAAATGTTACATTTAGAGCAAGTAGTAGTGGTATAAGAATTAATGCAGTGCTTACATCTTTTTCGCTCAGATACTTATTTTGGTATTGGCCAATGCCCAATATTATCATAACGGATATCATCTACGGGGCGTGGTGTGAACAATCTTCTTTTTTTTATGGCAGGTGATGGTGTCTTTGAAGGTCTTCCACGTTTAACTAATTTTGAAACTTTTCCTGATTTAAGTAGACTATGGGCAATATTCATTTTAAGTACCAGTAAACTCATTACTTTATTGATTTTTAATTGTTTGCAATGTCTTCAATAAAGGAGCCACGCATTTACAACACACATATCAATAATATGAAAAACAATTCGTAAATAGTACCTTCGAACCCTAATATCTGTTCTATACAATTCAACTAGTATATCGTGTAAGTCTATTCCACCCATAAAGCTATTGTACTCTTTAATCATTGCAGGTCTAGGCACATTAATTCTCTGTTTTAACCCAGATGACCATCGTTGGACTTGATCTAATGGATCAATACCTTTATAATTTAAAACAATATGAACACATTTATTATCGTACCATTTTGCAGCTATAATTTGATTAACATTGTCAACTTTGGCTTCATATGTTCCACGTCCTAATTTTTTCATGTCTTTATCAGTTTGGAAAGAACAACCTGATAATCGGCTTGTACGAACTGTACCAATACCTAGCATACCAGAAAACTTAAGGCGACATTGTAAGTTGTATGAATTGAACCAATTATCTGTGGCAACTTTGAAATTTTGAAATTTAGGAACATTTTCTAACAAACGCATGTACAATTTATAATGTTTTGTGTGTAAATTGATACAGTTGTGGGACGTTTGCGATCGATTGCTTTCTGGTGTCATTTGCAGTCAAACGATTTCAAACTACTTGTATTTAAAATTCTAATAAAATTAATTAATATTGCAATAAAATTCTATATGCAGGTAATTTAAAATGACCGTAATGGTGTTGACACCAAATTTACAATATATTATGTGCTGTTTTTGTCAGTCATGCACTTTATAAATTGATCCCCAGTAAAAAAAAAATATTATAATGCTAATATAAAAAAATATTTGGTCAGATAACTGTTTTAAAATTTAAATAAT
>JAIPRL010007948.1:0-21781 GCA_025469235.1 Pemphigus obesinymphae | reverse complement strand
AATAATGTTGTGTTGATTTTAAACTATTTTTATGTTCCTGTATTATTATATGTTCCTATATTGTGCAAAAGATGAAATGACTAAAATATTTAGTATTTACGTTTACAATTTAATACATGATAAAATCTAATATTGATAACGTTTGTTTACCGATTTTGTCTACATTTGCATATGGCGGCTGGCTTCAACTAATTTTAAGGTGATTATGGCAAAGACGGCTATCTAGTATTATTATATATCTATGGGAGAACCTAATACACGGGGAAAAGTGGGGATGCGCATCATATCGGACTAAAATTCGTATTATTGCTGACGTACCTATCCGTTTTGTCACGCTCTGCGCCGTGTCATCTAACTGACACGCCTCTATATTTTACTCGCGCCATGATTTCATCCCAACGCTAATACAATAATAAACGCGTGTGTATATTGTATAATACTACTTCTTCTTCTTCTTCAGGGGCCGACCTGGTCCTACACTTCCACTTAACTCTATCTCTAGTATTATATTGTATACTACACATAAGTATCTATTACTTAGGTATAAACATGTACAAGTATTACCGCAATATTATGGCCAAACGCGGTTCGTATTCGAACAGTCCGCGCGATTGTGTATATTATATAATATACAATATTATAATATTATCACATACTACCGCGGAAGGCTAGGGACGAATCGCGTTTTTAATAGCAAGACCCGTCGTCGGTTGTCGTGGGTGGGGGTGGGGGTGGGTGAATTTCGTAAAACGAATAAAAGCTGTGTGATTCGGTGCGTGAAGCTACTATATATATACGCGCGCGGAGGGGCCGGGCGTAGCGGTTCCTCCGCGTCCACAAGGGTTGTCTTGGGAAGCATTTTGTTCATAAATGTCAGCGACTCGGAAAACAGCTCGTCCGTATCAAATCCCCCGACCCCCGCACGCCGCCGGCCAACTCTTTCTATACTGCCGGCGACAAAGGACTATTAATTTTACCTAATATTGTATTGTTCGTTTTTATTACTTTAACGTGGGCCCCAAGTGTGTGTGTGTGTGTGCTATATTATATTGTTGTGTATACGTATATACTGCACGTATACATCATATATTATACTAATCGAATAATAATAATAATAATAATAATAATAATAACAATAATAATAATAATAACAATAATAGTGATAATAATAATAATAATAACATCGACGATATTATAAACAATTACAGAAATGTTTCGCCTAAAAAATAAAATTCCTAGACACAGTATATATATATATATATAGCAGGGACGGGCAACTGGCGGGCAATATCCGGCCCGGACCCTATTTTTTCAGACATTTTTATCGTCAAAAATTTTACTACAATTTACTGCAAACATAGTAAAAGTGGCTACGCGTGAATTGTATCTTGGAGACATCATTTTCAACAATAAAACATAATATATAATAAGATTATTTTATTAGTTCTCATCATAGATCATATCAATAATATGTATTATTACCTACTCAATTTCTTTCATATAATAATAAATAATATACATTTATATCTGGCCCGTAATCCTATCAAGTTTCAAAATTTGGCCCCTTAGTTACCTTGAGTTGCCCATCCCTGGTATATATATATACATATGGTATCATAGTGATGGATTAAGAAGACGCCACACACCCGATTTTTAAGGGGTTGTGTATAGGCAATTTTTATTAAATTTAAAAAAAAATTAAAGATATTTAAATATATTTTAAAAGTAATTTAAAAATAGACCTGTGTCAGTACCATTTTTAATTGTCGTGTAATCACGATATTTATTAACAAACATGTTTACACATTTTTCAATCTTATCAACTTGAGAATATTGTAGAAAAATGAAATAAAAAATACAGAATAAAATTATTACCTATTTTATAAAAATTATATAAAAAAATTTAAAAACCGATATTTCAGCAGACCATAAAACGTGTAAAAATCGGCTCCATCAGTCGCTAGATAATGTGATAGTTATAATTTGTTTTTTGTTTTGTATTTCTAACATGTTTGTTAGTTGATAAAAATGAAAAATGCTAATACAAGTTTTTCATTGAAAAGTTAGTGTGGTCCTCTTAAAGACCGGATTTTGCATAAAACGCATGAAAGCATGATGCCATTTTCTACATCAAACACGCATGCAGTCATTTGAGTTTTCGTAAACTGTTACTTGAACGATAAAATAACGAAATCTTATAATTCATATTTTTCTATATTTTGGGCGTTAATGACTTATATTCTTAAGAGAACGTGATAACCCACCCCCTCTCCCGACATCTAGTGCGAAAACATATCTACGCAGATTGACGATAATTTGTTTCACAACGGTTTAAGAATAAAAACACCAATTATATAATTGAAAGTTAACAACATTTTAGAGGGAATGTCATATCCTTTTTATAAAATAATACCAATAAAAACTAACAAAAAAAAGAAAAGATTTTTGATTGTTAGATTGTATGCTGAATATTTAGTTTATTGAAAAAAGGTTTTGTCATTCCCTCTAAAATGTTGTAACTTTCCATTTTATAATAGGCATTTTTGCTCTAGAAAACCATTAGAAAACGAGTAATTGTAATTTTGCGTAGGCATGAATTTTTTAAACAAATATCACAATTATTACACAACAATAAAAAACCGGTATTGACACAAGATTATTTTAAAATTAATATCAAAATATATTTAAATATATTCAAATTGTTTGATTTTCATTTTTACTTAAAATATCATAAAAACTTGCCAAAACAAAACCCCTTAAAAATTGGGTGTATGACGTCCTCTTAATTGAAGTGCATTTTTCTGCATATTATAGATATAAAATGATATTTAACTCAAAATTAAAAAAAAATCTGTAGGTATATATTTAATTCATTTTCTCAATTGTATAGAAATGGTATTATTTAGTATATAGGTACTTAGGCTACTATCATCTTTTACAAATTTTATTTGAAGCATTATAGCTACTGAATACAAATACACTTGATGCTTGTATAACGCAACAAATAAAACGTTGTATGCACGCAATCCGGGAAAAATTTGTCTGGATTATTATAATGTTATATTTAATACATTTTATTAAATAACAATATGTCGATCACAAAGAATGCCATCACAAAGAACGTAGGTACAATTCAGAATGAGAAATTTTCATAGGTAAATAACCAAGGCCAATAATTTTTTTTTTTTTTAGTAGATACTTAATATTAATTCCAAAATTTCAATATAATATCGATATGGCCAAAATGTTAACGTTATCGATACGTATCTGATATTATAGCGTTGCCCATCACTAGTATTTAAAAAACACGTTCCCATCTCTCCACGCCAATTGTCCAGTATGCCTAAACATATTAAAAACACACCTATATATTATATAATATATTGGCTATACTGTATACGCCTCGTATAAAGATGTACGGAAGAAACGAGACGTTTACTAACGTTTTTGAAAAACGTCTATTTTCTTATCGTAATTTTATATTTATTTTATATTTTGGTCTTAAAACACATACTGCAGGAATGTTCTATATTGTAATAAATGAACATAATTTCACTGTATAGGAGAAAAAGGGCCCAACCAATGAAGTTGTATTGGGGGACCTTCTTCTATACCAAAAATATATTTATTTTCAATCACTACATGTTTGCGTTAAAATTATTTAATTAAATAACTTATAGTATGATGAAACGAACTCTTCGATTGTCGAACCGAATCAAAATCAAACTCATAATTACAGGAAATAATATTTGAACAGAACTAAATACAAAACAGTCCGGTTCAAATATCGAAATTAAAAAAAAAAAAAAAACGAAGTTCGAACTGGATTTTTCGGAAAAAAAAAATCGTTTTTTAAATAAATAAAATACGGTTTGTTCTGTGTTTTAATACCGTGTTTTTTCTTTTTATAATCCGCTGTAATAAGAGTACTTTACACATAGTTTTTGTTATAGTCTATAAATATAATATAATAATATGATGTATTAAAAATTATTTACAAATAATGCTTCTAAACAAAGAGTGATGTGATGTTTATGTATATTAATATTCGTTGCATTATAATAAATGCATTATATACAAATAAAAGAGAATCTCTTAAAATGCAGTATGTGACCGAATTTTAAAAGAATTGAAAGAGTTAAAAGAATGAAAGTGGGATTATTTTATATTTTTATTTTATTTTATTATACAATTAAATGGTAAATACCTATATATTAGTATTTATTTTATGAAACAATTAATTTAATTATTTAGATTAAGCAAATTTTAAAACAATTAGTACCAAACATTAATTAAACATTTAAACATTTTTAAATTATCGAAATCCTTTTATGAACTTTTCATGAAGTTCGGTTCAGTTCGGTTCGCTCTCAAAAACCTGGGATTGTAACATCACAAATATTTTGTTAAAGTATTCAAGCTCAAGCTAATTAATAATTTAAATTAATTTGGAGGTATAAAATAGGATGACAGTTTTTAATTACTTTTCAATAAATAAGTTTTTTTTTGTCTTCTGAAAATAATCATAAGTTTGAATGGACCCTTGTTCTTATAAGTATCTCAAATATTTTAGGCCGAATTTGTAATTTTACTACGTAAAACTATAAATACTACATAATCGTAGAAGTCAAGGACGAAACAAGTAAGGGAAGTGTTTCGCCTTCCTAAATTTGAACGAGTCTATAAAATTGATAAATCAATAGTATTATTATTTGAGTAGGCCAGCCAATTCGACATAATTGTCACTGTGAAAATTTTTCTTTACTGCAGCGTCTCTGACGTATTGGTGTTATCAACAATCCATTTAAAAATATATCGATGAAAATTTAAAATATCGTGTTAAGACTTTTTATAATAACCAGATTTGTTAATGTTCCGTTACATTAAATTTTTGATACATTTCGTAAAACCAATTATAGCTGTTCTGCATTGAATAATTCATACTTATGAATTTACTTTTTTGTATGACTACCTATTTATTCTATAGACTATCCTAATATAAATATTTCCATTTTTTTTACAAGTTAGTTTAAAAGTTATTAAGCATCTAAAAGTTCAAGGGTTCTTAAATTTGATAAGTTGATTCATTATAAAATATGGGAATAGTATGTGAATAAACACAAAAAATAAGAATCGAATAATACAAAAACAATAAAATCAATGTCAATGAGAAATAATAACAAAAACGTGAATCATGGACTTCAGTACTATCATAAATTTTTGCAGTGATACCACATTTTGATAACCCATTACGGCATTCTAGTGGAGAATTAAAATACGTATAACTTCTTCGGAGTCTTAGTCATAATCTTTTTTTTTAATCATGTTTATCGTAATGAAATCTACATGACTTCACTTATCCCGAATTTATGACATAATTCTGTTATCAGTAAATCAACACGTATAGGTAACGTATACGTTGCAGCAGGAGTCAAAAGGCTAATTCACAAAGCATTCTGCAAATTTCGCCAGTGGCGTCGGAGACGGGGGACAAAGGTGGCCGTTGTTCACCAGTTATTATGCTGTGGAGGTCAAATGATATTGTTGTTATGTTAAAATTTTAATTATTTATAGGTGTACCTAACTATAATGAAGTTATAAAATTGCTTCAATTTATATACCTAGGTATTAATCTCAATGATTCTTTAAGCATACCCATTTGAAAAAAAATTTAAAAAATCTAATTTTGTTTTTGGTTCTTATAGAAGTTTTGAACAGGATTTTGGGCGCGAAGTTTGATTTATAATATAATTAGTTGCAGTGTAATATTATTACAGTAAATATGTACTTAATATAGTATAGTAATAAAAATAAAAAGATTAAATAATGTCTTATTATAATTATAAATTTGCACTATATAGGTATCCATAATATTTTAGTAGTTTAGTAGTAGGTACACTAGAAAAATAATTATTGTACACTTAATATATTTAAATACTATAAGTTATTGAGTTGCACAGAAATTATCAAAATCAATTTCATCTTTGATCTATTTATGATCGTTATTTTTCGTGAAAATATTAATTATCATAAAAGGAATTAAACGAAATTCAAGTTTTTAAAATTATTATTTTTAAAACGACAAAATAACACGACAATAAGTGTTTATCATTTTATTTTAATTTGAATGATATTACCTACTATTATAATACAAATATTATTAATGTGAACTAAATTATTATTGTTATTCGTCAACTATTTTATAAGTTTTAAATTATAATGTACCTAGGTATAAAAAAAACAATAAATACCTAATTATTATAAAAATAATTTACACAGATAATTTGTTATTTTAATATTCTTAACATTTAAAAACAAATATAAATTAATTTTCCAGTATCGTTTACGAAAAAAAAAAAAAATTCAATCATGATTATATAAGTGGTTTATTTCCCACCCACCCCTCATATAAAAAATAGTTCTTGCGTCTCTGTGCACCGCATCCAAGCATCATCGGCTTTTTATCAGATGAAAATGGCCTTTATACATCCACTGGACAGGGAAAGGAAAGAAATCAAACATTTCTCGACTATACGAGAAAACGAAAAACAATTTATAAAACATGGTACCAATTATACTTAAGTTAAAATTATACATTTTTAACGTTACCATAGATAATAATTATATATACATAATATGAAAGATAGAACTGTTTTACTAAATTTAAAATTACAGAGATATTTTTATAGTTTATTGATATAGCATATCACAATACAAAATTATTGGTTATGAATAATAATTATTATAATATTATACTATATAGTGTAGGTAAATAATGTATAACGCGCTATCTTCAATCGACATTCGATGTTTGCTCGTGAGCAATTTTATTAATAATACCATTGATAATAATCCGGCGTGTATATAACGTTTTTAATTATTCTAATCGTAACTCATGTCTATTTTAATTTTGGATTTACTTGTCACATTGTACTACAAAACAAAATATATAATATAGATATTGTATACGTTTTATGCGCAAGTACCTTTACTATTCATCACTAAAAAAATGGTAATTTTATATATTTTTTTTGTTCTCGCAGTATGTACATGGGATATTTTCTTACTTCTTACAGCTTATTATTTTAGAAGTTTTGAACTTCAAATTTCATAGAATCTATTATAGAGCTTTAATAAACTTCAATTTGAATACTGTTATTTGTCAACGTATTTTTACATTGTAGTGTATATTAAGCGTAAATGTGTGAATAGTACTGTTGGATAATACTATCGTTATAATTTATTATGTTTGAATTTTCGCGATACTGGAAATGCATATCATCTGCGAGAAACGATTTGAAGTGAATGTAATTTTATTGTTCATATAATAATGTTAATAAATTAAGCAATCGATTGATATATACATATTTAACGGTTTATAAAAATACAAGTGTAAAGTTGTACTACCTATTATAAAAAAAAACCCGTGTTAAAAAATATTTGTACACTTTTACTTCCGACATAATATGAATTTAATCTTAAAATAACGTAACAATAAATAAACAATTTCCAAATAAGTATATGTATTCGAAAGGATTAGACTATTGGAGCATATTAACTTAAGTGTTTTCGAGTAACAATCATAAAATAGCCAACGGCAATCAAAATGGATAAACAATTTTATTCTAAAAACATTTATTATTGCGATTTGGTGACGGTAAGTTTATTTGTATATTAACTGCATTATTTAATTAGTTTTGATTAATAATTAGGTAGTAAAACTATTTCGAAAATGGTATGTGGTCCGCCGATTATAAATTGGTTGAAAATACAAAGGTGGAGTAAGCGTGGCACAAAAATGCAAAGTCCGTATAGAAAATGCAATCACTACATTTTACGTTTTTTTTTATATAGGTACAGGTTTGTTGCCTTTAAATGTAACAAATTACAAGGTGTAAAATAAGATTTAATTGTGTCACCACATGAGTTTTAATTTTTTTAAAAAAAACTATGTAAAATGTCACATATTTTCTAGTTCTTGGTGCGAAATTGCTGATGCACTTCCTTTTTGTGGTGGTCATACTCTTGTCCCAGCTCAAATATCTACAGAAGCAAGTGTAAAATTGAAAAAAAGAAGTAACCAATGGCTAAACACATTAAAACCAACTCGAATTTCTTAAAGTACCTACTCATTTTTTAATGAAATCTGACCTAATCTTTAGCACGCTATTAAAATCAAAATCGTAAATGAGTCTATTATTAAAAAAAAAATTAATCTGAAAAACCCAAGTAATTATAATTAGTAATAACTAATAACAATTTATTATAAAGTTGTCTATAGATACAGATAGGTAGAGGAAATTAGTCCATCGTTCCTTCGGTTCTCGAAAAAATATAGAAACAAAAAAAAACACATCATGTTAAAATCAATAACTTCAGATTATCAACAATAAACGTATTATTATCAACACATACGATAATTCCGAAGATTATTTTCTAACCTATCCCTATTCAACTTACATAAAGTTGTATAAATTTTGACTAATTTTTGAAAAAAACTGTAATAACTTTAAGTACTGGTTTTCAAAAAATTCAATAAATGTTTCTTTTTGGATGATGTTTATTATAATATATGTATATTCTATGCAGTTAAAAATTATTTTATGGAAGTCAGTTTTGCGCATAAGCATATACCAAACTTTCTTTAAATGGTCCCCAATTTTGACCAATATTATTTTTCTTTGACATTTTTATGAATTTTACTGGTTGAATAAATTTTTAAAAGTTAAAAATAATGAAAAAATAATTTATGGTAAAAATAAAGGGGTGCCATTTCAAATACAAAAAGGGATTTATGCATGCATGAAACTCATTTATCCAAAAAGCCGTTATAATACTACAGATAAATGTTTATTAAATAAGAGGCAGATCTATAGGGGGGTGGGGGGGTGGGTGAAGGGTCATATGTCTTCCAAATCGTTTATTTTATTGTACTTTACAATATTTTATTTTATTTATTAATATGTAATTAATAAAACATATTATATAAATATTTCATGAAATTGTGCAGGTATTTCCTCCCTCCAAATTCTAGCCCTGGATCCACCACTGCAGTAATTAGGAAATATTATGACTAACTACAAAACGCAATATAATTTGAAAAAATCTGTACTTATAATGAATAATTATTGAAGTGGTATCACATTATGTGAACACACTTTAAATATAATATTATAATATAATACCTATGTATTATATTCCTAATTTTTCGAGTAGGTGTAATAGATTCGTTCTATTACCTATAATAGTATAGGTATTTTTACATACTATAACTATTGTTTATTATAATTTAAAAGTTTATAACTGTGACTAGAGTGCAGTCAATTTATCGTGTTAAAATTGGTCAGAAGTTAAATTAGTCACTTGTAATATTCATTATAATATATTTTGCGAATAGTTCAAACACCGTTGATTTTCAGTGGTAAAAACATATTCTTTAAAAAAAAAAAATACAATCATAAAGTGATTTTAGAATTCAAAAATGTATAGAAAATAATATTTTGAAGACGATTTTATGGGTAGGCGTTTTGAACAATTTTAGTTAACAAAAAAGTTACAACGATTTCAAAAACTAAAAAAAAAAAAGATTTTTGTACATTTGATATTGTGCTATATAATAAAAAGAAAAGTAGAGCGATAAAGATTGAATTCAACATTTTGTTCTTTAAATATTTTATTATAATTATTTTAATTCTAAAACTATTTAAAAATATCTTAGTTTGTTTTTCGTAAACATGTTTTCGAAAAAAATATGTCGTGATTTCACAAAAATAAAAAGTGGTAGGTATGGATAAGGCACTATTTGTAGATTAGTTAATTCGAAAAAGGATTTAAACAATTTTTAATTATTTAATTATTTAATTTTTCTTAAAATAGCTTAAACGTTTCTTATACGGAACTCTTTAAATTGGAGCATCCTTTTAATATTAACATAATATAGAAATTCATAAATATTAGCAACATTCTTAATTAAGTCATATAATAAAAATGATAATAAATGTTTTAAAAATCAATTTAACAATGAATAGAATTTATAAACTGTTGATTATTTCTAATAACTAGGTATACCTATAGGTACTTACAAAAAATTTCGAGTACAAAACTTTGACGAATTTTACTGTATTCTTGTATTTAGTTCGCTTCGGCTATAAATTCTCTGCGATTATGGCCCAGAACAATATTTCTTTTTGAAGTGATTTTATAACATTCCGAATATTTGGGCGAACCATATTATAATTTAATAAATTATACTTTAGCATTATACTTCATCATGTAGATTTCTTATGATACTGAGATATAGGTAGGTACAGTATAACTAATAATATAATAACTAATAATATCGATTGTCTATCTTCATTCTTGTTTTACGATAAGATTCAAAGTACATTTATAAATAAAGTAAAAGCTGAACTGGTTGTTGTCGTATCTATTAGGTATTGAATTATCGGAATGTTGATAATAATGATAATATATATATTTAATATTATATTATACTAGCTTAAATGCAATACCTATCGGTTGCAGCTCTTTGTAAATGTAACTGCTTTTGAGTGCAAAACCTTGAATTTGTAACCCCATTTGGGTGTGACACCTTGTATGTGTAACTTTTTGAGCGAAACATCATATAAGTGGAATTATTTTTTAGTGTAATTCGTACACCTCATATTATGTAATCAGTCATGTTATCAGGATCCGGAATAGTTGGTGACCGAAGTATTTTGAGAAATAATAATGTTAATTAATTAATTTTAAAAATATTTCGCTTGCGGCGGAATTCGGCGTTCGCTTTCTAGAAGATAGTCTTTCACATATAGTGTTTCTGGTGTAGGTTGATAAAGCAGATAGGTAATTCAAAAATATATCGAACTGACTATTCTTAGATTTTTATAAAAACTGAGTAACGCATTTCATACAACATACATAAATTATATTTAATAAAAATTTTGAAAAATACCTCAATAATATAATATAGTATAGGTACCTACTCTACATATAAGAATTCGATTGGACGTCTCGAGTTTTTATGTGTGGAAATATTTAAAAGTCCTCCTGATTAAAGTTCACCCGAATGTATTAATATATTGTGAAAAATATTAAGAAGGTCCGACGGATTTTAAATTCATTACTATGAGATATAAAAAAAAATATAGTAAAGGTACCTAATATGTGAATGAGTTAGTCGGAATTGCCGTTCTCGGTGTTTTATAAAATTATTGTTTCCTCAGATGGACATTTACAAATGTCCAAAAAAAAAAAAAAAAATACGAACTTGCCACAGGGTATTATATAATATTCTCGGACACCGAAATCGAGAAAAAAAGGCGAAAAAAGTCAAATCGGCATAATGAAATTCGAACCGGTGTATCCGTATCGAAAGTTCGTTTAACAATCGACGCCCTATACAACCAATACTCCATTTACTCGGATAATAATATGGTCGACATTTTTTGTATTTAAACTATTTAGATAATAGACGGTACAGTATTTTGATTCATAATATAGAGAACTATACACATACTCGGTACGAACGTCTCGGTCGGACGAAAGTCCGATTATTTCAAATTCAATATAAAAAAATATGGTGAAGGTACCTACTATGTGAATCAAGGCTTATCGTCTGTTTTTTAAAAAATTATTGTCCCCAGATAGAAATCTACGTTTGTCTGAGAAAAAAAAATGCGAACTTGCCACAGGGTATTATAAATAGGTACTATTATACGTAGGTAGTTTAAACGAACAGAACAAAATATAATAAAATATCTAACAATAAAAGCTCCATTTATTATGATTTCGTTCACATACCGCATACATTGGATAAATATTGTTATCTTCGCCAACGACGAGATCGAGAAAAAAAACGCAAAAAAATCAGATCGGCATAGTGGAATGAATTCGAACCGGTAGACCCGTACCGAAAGCGGTTTGACAATCGACGCCCCACACCACTAAGCTATCTAATCGAGATGATAAGACAATCGAAATTTCTCCAATTTAAACGATTCAGATAACGGACGGTATCGTATTTCGACTCATAATATAGATACCTACATATATCGGGAACGAACGTCTCGGCCGTACAGAGACGATTCGTAGACAAAGAAATATATTCAGTCGGGCGTTAAAACATCCGGGAAATCCAAATCTGACCTCCACGTCATTGAAAAACGTCGGCAAAAGATCGAAAACTCCGATTTTGGGATTTCGGGGTGATAAGACGACGGATCGAAAAACGGTCCAGCGATAAGAAACGGACGGTGGAACCGTTTTCTTCCATGCGATCTATAGGGTGAATACGGAGCTTATACGGTGTGTACCTGAACTTCGCATCTTCGGAAAAGTCGAAATACGGACAAACGGAAAAATCGCAAATCCAAAGCACGACGGTGATAAAAACGAAAAAGAGAATACCCCCCTCCCGCGGCCGACGGTACATAAAACCAAATTAAATAAAAAGCGTAAAGTTTTCTCCTTCACGAAAAATCCTCTATTCGGAGTTAGCATATTATATATAATAGATTTATTATGTGACTAAGGCATATATGTGACCAATTATCATGCGACAAAGTATATGACACTAATTTAATAGTGTCGAACAAATGAATTGAATTAAATCGAATCGATAGGTAACAAATCTGGTTTTACCCATGTTGAAAGAAAAAAATATTATTTTGCACTTAAAATACAGTGAAAAATAAATCGTATACAAATCAATTTTGGTACTTTCAATAATACCTACTATTACACATATATACTAATCATTGTTAAAATCAAAGAGAAATTCCTTTATGCCCTATGTAAAAGTCTTTCGACTAAACAATATGATTTGTGCCAAAAATGACTTTGATAATCTGGGACACAACCGATAATACATTTTGATGTGTAATCATTTGTGACACATTTTAAATTAATTATTTAAAAGACCCACAATAATAGAATATAAAAAATCTAAACCTAATCCACAACAATCAGATGGCAGTATAGAAAAATCAAAATGATGATGGGGATCATGAATAATGAGCGTTTTGACAATTTTTTTTTTACTAATAATTTTAAACGATATTTTGAAGAATTGTGAATAAACTTTGAACACAATAAAAAAAAATACCGATGGGGGGAAGAAGAGGTAGGGAAAGATATTTATAGTTTCCTTAAACGTAAAGGATACCCTTTATTGTCCAATAATACTAGTGACGCAAATTACCATTTCAAACCGGCTTAGATTGTTAGATTGTGACTTGTATTACATATTTAGCTATTAAAAATGATTCATTAGAGCCCGTAGTTACTACTTAAAAATCTTAGTTAAAATCTAACCAAACCTAATACCTGATGCATGATAGACAAAAATTAGTGTTAATTATAATATACTATTAAACAAATGGGACGACATTATGGCAAATTGTTATGCGTGGTACCCTAACTTATATTTTAATCATCACACTTCTTTTGTAAAATATAACCACCCAAAATCTCAATAAATATTGTTTTATACCTAAATGTTTCGAATTCAAATTCTTCTTCCTATATTTTTCTACAATTTTGATTTTAACATTTTTTAGTTTAGGTGTAAATTTCAGGCTACAAAAGGAGCCCGAAAATCTTTCTTGTTTAAAATGAAAATAATGTACATGGGCACCTTCTCTTCTGGTCTACTCTTTACAGTTTACAACAACATAAAACTACATAATAACCAAATGTATAATTATATCACTTTTTTAGGTAGACGAAGTCAAGAGCTTTATGATAGAAAATGTATTCTAGTTGGTACTAGGTGGAGAGTATCCTGATGACCCTTTACCAAATTAGAGTTGACGGCAGTCGATATGTTCTTGACTTTTAATTATCTTTTATTTTTTATAAAGTACTATTTTAGAAAAGTGTAAATATGAAGAGACTTGTTAGTTTTTGTAGGCTAAAAAATCGGTCGTTACTCGGTAAATGGTCTTAATTTTAGAAAATACATTTTGGATAATATTGACCCTATGGTCATTATTTCGAACTACGAATAATAAAAATCATAGTATGTTTGTGCATAAAAAAAAGCCTTAAGGTATGTTAGGGTAGATACCAAAAATTTGAAGGACCTATTGTTTAAATATTTAATTTTATATAAGACAAAAAAAATATATATAGGTTTATCAATATGTAATTTTTTATAAATTAAAATATTAGTATTTAAAATAATAATAATTTACGAACAATTAATTATGATTATCTGGATTATTAGCTACTCGGGAAGATCTTTTAACATAAAAACCGCAACGTTTTCCTTTTGAAAATAACATAATAGATTATACAATGGCGATTTTTATTTAATTTAATTTTTTTTTTGCACTGGTCAATAGGTAATAGTCATAGTCGGTCGAGTTAATATACCATTAAAATATAACAGTTTTGTAAATTTTTATTATTGTTGAATAAATTTATAATTTTTATAATCTTTATTATACACCATATTAAAATATTACCACTTTTAGCTATACATATTTCGATTTTTTTTAAGAACATAGAATATTTTGTTGACTGAAACGTTTTTATGTTCATTTTGCAGCAGTAATAATTTGAGTAAAAAATCACAATCATCGATTTCACGGCAGTTATTTTTCGATGCAGACTACGTGAGCATACAATTTCGTCGTTGTTAATTTTATTTGCTCGGAAAAATGCGCCCACGGTATACTAATTGGAAATTAATATCTAAATGTAAATACTGATAATGTAAATATTGATACAACGTGCGTATAATAGTAATCTTACGAAAATATTTAAAAAAAGTATTTAAGTACAGCTGTACAAGTATTTATTTAAAGATGTATGTATATTTAAAATACTTTTTAAATATTTAAATATAATGTTGGGTACTTTTTAATTATTTAATGAGATAATAATATTTAATTAAATTTCTAAATCACTAAAAACCAAAAAATATTATATTTTAATATCTTTAGGTAAAAACGGTGTTTAAAAATAAGTAATTAAAGATAAAAGCAGGAACTAAGAGGGCAGTTGCCCCCATAAATTTTTAATTAATTTTACAAAAAAATTTAAATTTTCGAGTCAAATATAAAGGGAAGCATTTGGTAAAATATTTTGTGATTTTTATTAAAGAGTTCGTTTTCGATTTTCGAAGCATGAAAAGATGTTTTCACACAAAATCGATTTATAATTTTAGACATTAAATTCGTGTTTATTGGTTTATTTGTGCAGTTAGCATTATATTGACGTAATAACATTTTTAAAAACATTTAATCATCTTTGGGCTATTTATATAGAAGTTTAAAAAGTACTTAATAAAATAAGTTATTTTATGTTAAATTACGATAAAAGTTGGGAAAAAAATTTTGAAATGGTTAGTTATAAATATATTATACTGTTCTTTACCGGAGTGGTCTTAAAAAGGAAAAATGGGACAAAATCAAAACATCTCATATTGTAGCTTACATTCCCCTAAAAAAACTAAAATCTAGTTTATATATCAAAAAACTCAGTATTTATTAAAATTAAAGAAGCCTGGATTTTAATTCCATTTATATATAGGTTGAATATAAATATAAATATAAAATAAATATAAATAAATATAATAAAATTGTGTATTTTATTTATGTAATTATCAGCTAAGTACGTTTTAATATTTTAATTCGCTTTCTCATAAAAGTGGTCATAAACACTTTTTGATAAAAAATACAAATACCTACTTAAAAATGATTTAAAATATCTACTCAAATAGTATTTTTCTGATGTATTTTAAATATAATATAAAAACTTTTAATACTTTTACTCAAATATTTATATTTAAATATCTTGCATGCTTGTTTCGCGTATAGGTATACTGTATGTCTGTATACAAGACAACTAACCTGTGTTTGGAATAAAAGCATACTCGATGGGCTTGGGTATGACGGACCAGTAGAATGGTATATTTCGTTGGATGTGTCTTCTTTTCCTGAAAAATAAAAGAACGCTGTAAACACACTTAGGCAATACCGATTAAATTAGAATATAATCGTACAAATATTAGTCGATTAATTAAATTTCAAAGTCATCATATACAATTATAAATGAAAAATGTATTATACCCTGTGCCTATATTGTATACGCATAATATTTTAAAATATTCTGCGAAAATGCATACAACTAGAAAACGTTCTATGTAATTGAAATTACATTAAAGTAGGTGTATAAAATGTGTGGATTATGTGTGGAAAATTATCGTTACAATATGCGACGAAATCGGTGAATTGTATTAAAAAAAAGCGAAAATCATTACCCAGAATAAACTATATCAAATTTTTATACTATTACAATATAATGTTTTCAATAAATAAAAGAATTCATAAAACTCGGGTAGTATATTATGTTATGCCGAGGGGACTGTTCTCGTGGACAAGTCCGTGGAAATATTTCACCTACTATAGAGACGTACCATTGAAACTACCGTTGAATTTCCATACGCTTTTCACGTAAAATTCACGTTGTTTTTTTCACTCGCGGGAACGTTGATAATATGGTGCTATAATTTTATTGGAAATATACATCATTCACACGATTACTGACCTTTTCTGTAAGACGATAGCATGGTTGGCTTATCCAAACGGGTATTATATTATGACGGGTCGATATAATATATTCGGGTGTATACCTCGATCAGTTGGTCATTGAGAATATTGCAAAGATTTTTTAAAAAAAAAAAAAAAAATGAAAAAAATTTATCGGTGTCTCCGATGTCCACATATATTATTATTATATTGTATTGACGGTGCCGGAGTAGTACCTACTGGTATCTCGTGTTTAGCATACCATCGTTTTTATACCGGGCAACCCCTAAGACCAAAATGACAATGGGCGGGACTAGGCGTCCCCGAGGAACGTCCTACGCCGGTACAACAATACATAAAATACAAGTCAAAAGCGTTCGTACATATTATGATAAACAGTTATGTTTTGACATGCGCGCTTCTCGGGTTTCACACGTTATAACCGGGGCGAAACGATAATAGAAAAAAAAAAAAAAAAAGTCAATCACGGCCCTCATCGCGCGACACCCCTTCCTTCCGTTCATTTCAATCGCGGTCAAGTGTCCCTGCAGTCCACGGGATTTGCAGACAGCGTATACGGTACACTCAAAATGCTATCCTATTCCGAAAGTTTCCATTTGTTTTTTTTTTTTTTTAATGTGTTCTGCTCCGTTTGAATTCGAAAAAAACCATCAACATTCGTGCACCCGCGGTGCGCGGACGGACAATTTTCAAGGATTTTTATACACCTATACGTCGTGGGTAAATTATCCTATATAATATATAGAATTGATCCTCCTCTGTTTTGTACCTACGAGCCCGTATAGGAAGGCGGCGCCGAAGGGTGCTCATACGATAAAAAAATTGATACGACGGGCGAGGATCAGAGAATGTGCCCGCAGACTGAATAGAAACGAACGGGTCGGACGCGAAAGATGCGGCTATATGGGATCAGTAGGATAGCTGCAGGGAGTGCGGGAAGGAAAGAATCGTACGTGACGAGAACAACATATTATACGACAAATCGAGGACGGTCAATGATGTAATTCGTACAAACGAATGAATATGGAAAGGCGAACAACTCGCCAGAAAATAACGGTGGATCGCTGCGCATAAATATATAATAGCTGGTATCCACGGATTGATAATAGAAGAGACGGAGAGAAATGTCCATGGCGTGGTAAAAAATGTTTACCTATATAATTAACTTGATTTCACAAGGTCGGGCATCATAGTGTTTATAATAGTTAAATGTCAGTCAAGTTATTGTTAACTTTTTAACTTCACCAATTTACACAAAGTATTGTTAACTTGTGAAACGATCGGTTTCAAATACCGGTGAGTAAGTTATTGACTAGCTGGGTTGGTTTTAGTTCTATTTATAAATCGAATACTATATAAATAAAACAGTCGGTGTTTTGCATTTTGCAAGATGGCAATTTTGTTGCCGAAATACGTACTTGCTAACAACAGAAAGTATACACATTTTGTCGATTTGTGTTTTATTTAACTGGTATAGTTTTCATCCATTCGGCAAAGTAATTAAGTAAAAAGAAATAATTGTTTAACCCAGGATCAAAGCATTATTAAGTATTAAGGGTCTTCGACAGTAGATTTTTCAAAGCGCTAAAATGGTCTTGGTATTTCCATAAATTGACCGTGTTAAACTTGTTCAATTTTAATTTTGAAAAAAGTTCTGAATTCGTTATTGTATTTTCTATGTTTTACCAGATGATTTTTTCAAATAATTTTTTTTAAATAAATGACAAACAATTAAATAATGATTTTTTCATTAATTTGAAACCACCATAAAAATCTTTATATTGGTTTAATTTTAAATCCATCTGGTAGAAACACAGTTTAACAACTCACCTTTAATTTTTCCAAGATATGTTTTTTGTCTAAACTTATCCAGAAACCTACAATTATAGAAATGCGTGAGCATGTTTATTAGAAAATACCGTGATTACATAGCAATGAAAAGTAGTATGGGTATGAGGATATTTTTAGATTAATTTTAAAATGTACTTAAATATTTTTAAATTGTTAGATTTTTATATTTCCTAAAATTACTTAAAAATTGCCTATACTAAACTCCTTAAAAACGGCCGGTGTCGAAGCCCCTTAATATGTTTAGCTCATCTTAACTGAAATATCTGTCACAGTATATCAGTGCCGCAACAATTGGACGTACAAGATGTGCGATATACACGGGGGCCCCTTCAACATTTAAAGGGCATTCAAATCGATATTCATTATTGAGAATTCGGATGTATAGATTCCCAATAACTTTTTTTAAACGAAAAACTTCCAACTTTTATCAAAATTACATTTTTTCAATTGATTTTAAACCATTATTTTTATTATAAGCAATGATTGCTGGTTGATATGGGACACTCGAGTAAATTTTTACAGTTATGTTAAGTATAGTAAGGTCAAGGATTTTTTTTTTGGTAATATACTAGAGTTAGGATCGGAGATGTAGTAGCCCATTTCTCATTTTTTTTTTTTTCGTTAAGAGGACATAATATGCATACGCCATCTCCGACTATGTAATGGCCAATGGACAACATAGCAAAATTACACTACACAAAACACTAAATGTGGTGTATGCGTTAAAATTAAAATTAAAACACCTATTACCAATTTTAAAAAGGAGAAGAATATTTTCTAGAAAATGACATTTCCTTTTTGTAAAATATTGTGTATCAAAGAAGTAACAGAGTTTTTTTTTTTTTTTTAAACAGAAGACAATATAGATCTCGTCAAATAGAAATATTCAAAGTCAGTGAGACAAAATTTATTTATGGGACATTTTATAGTTTATTTTCTATTTTCTATTAGGTATACATTTTTTTTTTATGTATCTATAAGAATGATCTCATAGGAAATGAGAATTCTAATAATTCAAGGCAATATCTGTGATTTTTAAGGGGTTCTGTATAGGTTTTCTTCACGACATTTTTGGAAAAATAAAAATTTAACAATTTATTTTAAAATTAATCTAAAAATAGTTACGTACTTGTACTTCTTTCTATTGTTATGTAATAGGTAACGATATTTCCGCCTATAAGCGGGATCAAATTGTGGAACTTTGGAATGTCCGATTTAATTATCTGAAAACAGATTATAATTTGTCAGCCTATCTTCTAGGGATAAATCGAGGCATTTTTCTTTATTATTATAGATTGAAATATAAACAATTGTATCCATTGCATAAAAAAAAAAATACCAAATTTCAAAATGTTTGTAAAAAAGACTGGTCGAAAAATTTGAAATTGTACAACATAAATATAGTAAATATTTGGTGTACATTTTTAATATCGGACATAGTTTTCTAATTTAAATAAAACATATTTGGCCATTTATCGTTACGCTTAAGAAATTACTCAGAAAATCTAAAAGTGACCGCTTTTAAATACCAACTAAAAAAAATGCTTTCAACAAAAAAGCTCTTTACTTAAAAACACCTATACTCGACACTTACCCAAAGAAGTAAATAGTAACGTTTTTCGAGAATATTTAATATAATTATACTATATAGTAACGTACGATTAAACGAAATATAATAATAAAAGCGTTGTTATAAGAAATAAATTGAATTTTCAATTCTTAAATCCCAAAATTATTCTTTTTAGCATTTCAGGGCTTAAACATCTCTAAATCAATTATTATTGTTATGTACAGTTGATAATTGAAAAAAAAAACCCCATTATCGTTAAACGATTTCGAACACAATTTTCGATTTTTTTCCTACATAATTTGTATTTTGTATTATTATATGTATACCGTACGTAAAGTACGTAATATTGTAAAAAAAAATTACGATAATTTAAAGTCAAACAAACCGACTGTTTCAGTAAAATAGATATATCTATCGAAAACGGGACCTGCAAAAACACCTACAGGATGCAACTCATATAAGTCACCTGCAGCGTAAAACTCTCGTGTTTTATTATTAATTACAAAATGTTTTGCGCGATTTTACTCTATGCGTATATAGTGAAAAATTAAATGTTAATGTATCTACATAATAATATGTAATGTCAGTAATAATATGAAAAAATTACAAAAAAAAAAAAAAAAAACGGTTGTAACCTATATATATACTTTAATCGGTTATAGGTATAAGAAATATGCCTCAAAACGATTCATGGTCGCCGATAACTATATATATTATATAATATAATATAAATGAAATGTCCGGCGAATCATGCAGGTTTTTGTTGAACTTTTACCTCGTGACATAATATCTGTAAAATGTTAAATCGTTAATGGATTTATGAAAACACTTTGAAAAAAAAAAAACACTTTAAAGTACCTACCTATACGAGAAAAACATTCGGTATAGGATTGAAATGAAAATTAATGAAAATTAAAAATACCAGACAAACACATTTTGTTTGTTTAAATATTTTTCGATTAATTATTTTTATTACTATTCTATAGTCAGCCAACATGGTTTTTTTTTTTTTTTTTTTTTTTACCATTAATATTGTATATCGGCCAACATCATCTAATTTAGAGTTTACGTTATTATAGGGTACACCAGCTATGGTAACTACGTATAATATTTATTATCTATACCTATCGTATAGTACGTCACAAATAATATTTCTGATCATCTAGTGTTTTGGAAATTTGGAAAACATAATTCTTTGAAGATACGATATTATCAGTATTATCAGTACCTAATATTACTAGTGATGCACAAAGCAAGACCAAGACCAAGACCATGGCAGTCTTGGTCTTGGTCTTGTTGACTCAGTCTTGATATATTGGTTTTGGTCTTGCAAAATTCTTGCAGTCTTGAATTTTTTTTTTTTACCAAAGTTATAAGCAATGGGGGTAATTCCCCCCCTCCATTCACAAAAAAATAATTAGGTAGATACCTGTGTAGTTGACTGTTTTCGATAACACCGAACTTTCAAGAAATAGTAGAATATCAGCTGTTTACCCATATATTCGATAAACGATAATCATTTCCAAAAATATTACAATAGGATATTGATGATTGCATTACGAGAAATCTGTAGATTTGGTATGGAATTATAAATAATGTATACAGGGTTGGACTGGGCCACCGGGCCACCGGGCAAAGCCCGGTGGGCCTGTCAGTAAATTTGTATTGGGGTATCATAAATGCATTTTGATTTTTGTTGAAACTTTTCATAATTTTTTTCCTTTAATGAAAAATAAAATAGGTAAATACAAATTCTTAAATGTATACGACATTAAAATTACGTTATTCGCAGAAATAAATATAT
>JAIPRL010007947.1:0-21781 GCA_025469235.1 Pemphigus obesinymphae | reverse complement strand
AATGTTAAGGTGGATGAGTGGAGTTACTAGAGAGGATAAAATAAGGAATGAGTATATCAGAGGTAGTATAGGGATAGCTTCGATAGTAGACAAAATGAGAGAGAATAGATTAAGATGGCTCGGGCATGTATTAAGGAGGGAAGAGACTGAGGCAGTAAGATTAGTAAGGGAAATACATGTTGTTGGTAAAAGGGGGATGGGAAGACCGAAAAAGAGATGTAAAAGGGGGATGTAATGGCGAGTGATATGAGGAATGGTGGGAGTAAGTGAAGAAGATGCGGGAGATAGAGTTAAGTGGAAGTGTAGGACCAGGGTGGCCGACCCCAAATAGTTGGGAGAGAAGGCGAAGGAGAAGAAGAAGACTAATTGATGGTACAAATATTTGCCGGGTTTAATTATTCATTATTCAGTATTTTATAATGAATAGTGATTTTGGTTTTTAATTAGTATTTTTTAATTTGTTTTATTAATAATGTCTCATCACCCAAGTAATCACTCAAGCTTAGCTAAAGATGTTCAAGATAGGTACATTATAAAAAGAAGTGTATTTGGTTTACAAGATCCCTATATTTTAATGAATGATCTAAGTATACAGAGGATTAATAGTTTAGATTTAGTCCCAGGATTAACTTACCTTGATATTTTTAATTATTTAGTTCTTACTAAGAGTGCTTATACACTTGAGGAATTTAAGACTTTCAAAAGCTTAAAAGCATATAATTTTTTTGCTAGTGAGTGGATTTATACCATTAAATGGCATGTTATAAATTATGTTTTTCTAGTTGTTGCAGAGGTAACGATTTTTTTTAATTGCTTTTGCTTTTTGATTTCTTTTATTTATCAATTTATTTTAAATCTAATAATTAGTATTCAAATTCAGAGCATGCAACTATTTAATTAATTAGGTATTTAAGTATTTTTTAATCCATTTAAAAAGTATCTCAATATTTCTATAAATGCTTAATGCTTACTTATACTGTAAACTAATTTTATTTAGTGTATAAATAGTGTACATTTTTTAGGTCGCACATTCACAGAGGCTTAATGATGCTAAATTGTTGCCATGGTTTGTTTTAAAATTTTTTGGAGAAGTTGTAGCAGCATATTGTGTTTGTATAGCTGGGCTTGGAGAATATGTCTCGCATATCGGCGTTGTACTTTTTTATTTGAAATATGCTTTTTTACAAAAAAATAATACAACAAAGTCTGTAACTGATGTATCTGCATACTGGACTTTCTCATAATAAAAATGTTAGTTCACAAAAATTCAGTGAAATTGATTTTAATCAACCAAAAAAAATAGGCACCAAATATCCTAAGTCACATAAAACTAAAGCTGATTATATTAAAAATCTTCCAACGATTCTTGATACACAAACTTTAAATTCATTTTTAACTAAACTGGAGAAAGTTAATAGCAATGCTGCAATTTTAAAGGTGATACCCCCCTTTAATTTAAAATTTAAAACTGATTTATTTCCTAAAAGTTTTGTGGGAATATATAAAGATGAATATGCTTTACTTCATAAGAAAGATCTTGTCATTTTAGGCTCTAAACTAGACTTTTCTTTGACTAAAGATGATTGTGAAAACATTGAACAATTAACAAGACAACAGTCAGAGTGTAAAGAATGGTTTAATTATAGGAGCGGCCGTATAACTGCTTCAAAAGTTAAAGAAGTTTGTTTTACAAAATCATGTAGCTCAAGCATGAGCCATAATAATATAACATAATATAATAATATAATAACATAATAATAAAACAAAGTAAAAATTATAAAACTACCACTGGCCGTAACTATATACATCAAAATGTTGTACACTTGTACCACTAAATTAACGGTTTATGTTACCATGTTCGAGAGCAAAAACTCACTATCTAACCATTAATCAGTTATTGCTACATACACCTATTATTTATTATCAATTATAATAATTTATTATATAATACAGTAAGTATAGGTATCATTATTATAATTTGGCGAGAATAAATGTACCTACCCTCAAATCGAACGTTACAAGACTTCAGAAAATGTTTCTGTCGCAGTCCATTTTATACACAGAAAGAAAGACAGATATATTATGTCGTGAATCGTGATACACGAGGAGGTTAAAACAATGTCTTTTGGCTCCGAAGGAAAACTTATTTTATTGGATTTTACGTTATACGATGTGATGGAAACGTACGTCGTCCTCTACAATAACACACCCACATGCATTGTTTTCAATCAATTTTCCTGCAAACATCCTTACAGAGTACTTGCCCGACAGTAGAGCGTTTTGATGACCACGTTATATGTATATTCTATATATATCTGCAGGTAATTTTTTTTAAACATTAAAAAATAATTTTATCAACGAAGGAAGAAGATCAGAGACTCTTGAAATTAATATATTGAACACAAAAATCAGCGACTAAAAACAAAGTACAATTATTAATTTTATAACCCTCACCCCCTATCATATAGGTAAAAACTATCTGACTTATAACTTATAGGTAGATTAGTAGGTAAGTTTATAAGAAACTATAATACTTATCTACAAAAATGTTGAGTGAGTATGTCTATAAAACTTATATAAATCTATTAATGTAAATAAATACCAAGTACAGGTAGATATTTTTGATAGGCTATTCTTCGACTTTCTTATGACTTCTCAATTTTTATACGAAAACATTTAACTAAATATTGTTTTATAATATGATAATAGAAGAAAAGCCCATACAATTTTTAAGGAAATTTATATTTTAATTTTAATTTAATATTTAATCAGAATTCTAATTTTAACAATGTTTTCAACATTCTATTTCTAATTAATATTCTTTAAAAGTTCTGTCTATCAAAATGTATTTACCATATAAAATTATATACTTACCTATTTAAGTCATTATAATAATATATATATATATTTTGTTCTAGAAGGGTCACAAAAAACGGGTTCGTCAAAATATATTTTGATTATTTTCTCACAATTCAGAAAATAATGTAAAATATGAATTTACACCAAGAATTTATTGACGTGATAAAATAATTAGTAATTTTATTATTTTTTTTTTTATCAATTTTGGGTTATAAAAATGGTAATTTTAGATTTCAAGACTATTTTATGCAATTTAATTTGACGTTCAAATGCACAAATGAATAATTTATTTATAACTTGATGATAACTTATGGTCAAAACTCATTGTTATCTATAATACTTTTGGGATACTATGGGCACATTTTCTTATGTATTTATTATATATACATTTTTTACAATATATATAATTATTTCATTTATATACAATAAATAAAAATATATTATATATTTTTATATTTTTATATATATATATATATTGTTATTTTTATAATATTTATTTATTTCTAAATAATTATTGTGTTTCTTATAATATGATGCCTATATATTATACGTACATTTATTATATTAAAAAAACAAATAATATATTTTTAATACCTATTAACTACTGTTGGATACAATCTACGAAAATTATTATTTTCAAGATATTACGAATACAATTTAATTTAAATAATATTATATTCAATATTTCAGCTATATAGTCTTAAATTAACTAATAGGTTGTGTTATAAAATTTGCTGTACCGTCGATTGAGCGCGCGATATTTAAGCGCAGGCATTTCGGCGCGTACATTTCAGCTGACGACATACATACTATATTTTTACTCGATCATTGTAATTCATAATATCTTATCTTATTGCAGTAGATATGATATTATCGCTTTGAGGGAGTACAATGTATTTGTATTCGTGATTATAGTGTGTAATCAGTGTCCAGTATAATAAATAAATAATAAATAACGGTTTGTAGTGCTTTTATAGCTCTTACGGGTAATTATATTGGTTGGTAGGTACCTATCAAGTTTGTTGTATGATTATTGATCTTATTATTAATACTAGCTTAAGTGAAACACCTATCGGATGCAGCTCCTTGTAAATTTAACTCCTTTTAAGTGAGACTACTTTTACGTTCAACCTTTTGAGTGCAAAACCTTGAATTTGTAATCCTATTTGGGTGTGACACCTTGTATGTGTAACTTTTTGAGTGAATCATCACATAAGTGGAATTAATTTTTAGTGTAATTCGTACACTTCATATTATGTAATCAGTCATGTTATCAGGATCCGGAATAGTCGGTGACCGAAGTACTTTGAGGAATAATAATGTTAATTAATTAATTTTAATAAATACAACGATAAATAGGTACTTAATAATAAAAGTTGCAACGATAAGAAAATGTCTTAAGATTTCGTTCACATATCGTATATATCAGATAAATCTTAAATACTTGTTATCTTCGCGAACGCCGAGATCGAGAAAAAAAGGCGAAAAAGTCAAATTGGCATAATAAAATTCGAACCGGTGTACCCCAGTATCAAAATTCGTTTAACAACCGACGCCCTATAATACCAAGCTATTTACTCGGATGATAAATATGGTCGACATTTTTCATATTTAAACTATTCAGATAACAGAGGGTACCGTGTTTTGAATCATAATGTAGGTACCTATACCTACTTACACATATTCGGAACGAATAGTTCGACGATTTAAAATTCAATGTAAAAAAATATGGTGAAGGTACCTACTATATGAATTAGTTGGTCGGACTTATTATCTCAGTTTTTTAGAAAACTATTGTCCCCAGATAGAAATATACGAAAGTCCGAGAAAAAAAATGCGAACTTGCCACAGGATATTGTAATAGGTACTATTATACGTAGGTACAAAATATAATAAATATTTAATAATAAAAGTTACAAAGATAAGAATATTTATTAAGATTTCGTTCACATATAGACTACATTGGATAAATATTGTTATCTCTGTGGACGCCGAGATCGAGAGAAAAAAAGGCAAAAAAAAAATCAGATCGTCATAGTGCAATTCGAACCGTTAGACCCGTACCGAAAGTTGGTCTGACAATCGGCGCCTTATACCACTAAGCTATCTAATCGAGGTGATGAGGTGGTCGAAATTTCTCGAATTTAAACAATTAAAATAACGGATGGTACCGTATTTCGACTCATAATATACATACCTACACATATTGGGAACGAATGTATCGGTCGTACAGAGACGAATCGTAGACAAAATAATGTATAAAACGTCCGGGAAATCCGAATACGACCTCCACGGCATTGAAAAACGTCAGAAAAAAGGTTGAAAAATCTGATTTTGTGATTTCGGGGTGATGATAAGATGACGGCGCGAAAAACGCTGAAGCGATAAGAAACGGACGTTGGAACAGTTTTCTTCCATGCGATTTATAGAGTGAACACGGATTTATACAGTGGTACCTCAACTTGGCGTCTCCAGAAAAGTCGAAATACGGAAGAATGGAAAACGGAAAAATCATAAATCCAAAGCACGCTGGCGATAAAAATGGAAAAGAAAATACTCTAGCGGCCGCCTGTACCGAAAACGGTCAGCGGAATTAAAAAAAAAGCGTATAGTTTTCTCTTCCACGAAAAACCGTCTATTCCGAATTAGCATATACCTACCTATATGATAGATTAATACATATTATTTTATTAAATACAATGCCATTGAAATATGTATTGAGTCAAAGAGGAAAACAATTGTTAATCTATAATGGATACAGAGCCATAGACAGGATAGACTTACCGAACACAAAATAATTTGGAGGTGCAACGAAAATCAAAATTGTCCAGGACGAGTACATTCATTAAACGGTAGGTGTATATATTAATATTCAATATATTACTAACTATGGAAGTCTATCAAGGCTAAAAAATTTAATTAAACTGCGCACTCTGAAATTGGATATATTTTAGGCACGGATAGGTAATATAATAGGTATATAATATTTTTTATAGTGTAATAATAATATAGATTTTTATGAGAAGAGGCAGCACGAGTAAAATTTTTTTTCCTTAATTTTAATTAAGGTGCGTTTCCTCAAAAAGTTACATAAAATTTCCAGTAGGTATGTGAAAGACCGAGCTTGTATTTTGGAGACGGGAGTGTACCTACACCAAACACGTAATGACCTGTCTGTGACAGTAATATATAGGTACATATAAAAGGTTATCGATAATCGATGTGTTATATATCAGTTATCACTTATTAGTCTTGATATAGATATCTAAAATGTACAAAAAACTACAAAATACTACATTATACGGTGAATAATTTAAATAAATAATATAAATAAATTTCTGTTTTTTTATCATTTTAATAATTTTATTATATTTTTTAGTTCATCTCAAATGTGTTATTTTTTATTTATGCAATGTACTTTTTTTAATATTTTATTTTTAATTGTGTGGAAATAATATTAGTGACATAAGAAATTAACTAAATTTTTTTTGTATATTATTACCAAAATAAGTTTACTGATAATGTGTAATATAATAGATACTATAAAATCCTCAAATCGCGCTAATATAACGCGAGCTGAAATGTCGTACGCGCTGAAATGTCGTATGCGTTGAATTGTGGTAGAACAATGCAATTTGTTATACAATACAGTACTGAGTATATTTTCTAAAACTTAATTTGTAGTGAAGGTTATCAAATAAAATAAAATAATGGTAATGTAAATAATTTATGAATACATATTATTTACAATATTATTATTATAATGATTCCTAATTATACAAAATATTAAAAGGTTTTACGTCAAAATATCTCCATTAAAATTCTGGTTAAAATATAACATTGTTGTAGATTTTAAAATTAAAATTAAATATTATATGTTTGTTACTAAAATGTTTCCATTAAAAAAAATTAATTAAATTAAAAACTTATATTTAACATTAAAATGTCCACACAAATATAAAGTCGAATATAAATGTCAAGTTGAAGTAGGTACATATTTATTTGTAAATAATTATATATTAATAATGCAATTTGAGGAATCACCAAATATTATATATCGATTAAGTTTTAAATAAATTTTTAAGTTAGATTATAATGATTTTAACAACGAAATATCTATTTTATATGATTATTATACATAATCGAATAGTAAGGATTTAAATATAAATTAATACATATTAAATATACCTATTTTTAAAAGCCTTAAAGTTTTCATCAAAATTTCATTGTTGCGTACTCATTATGAAGCAAAATAAAAAATATTATTAAGAATTTTTTTTTTTTAATGGAAAAAGGTAAGCATAATATTCCTTCGTGTTTCTGCGTATAGGGCCTCAACCACAAATGTTATGAATGATCGTCTCCATTCACTGGTAGATTGCGCTTGTTTTATGCACAGTGCATTACAGAACTTTTTTTGGCGGACCACGCGCAGTTGTGTAAAAACTATTTTTGGTAAAATACAATAAATAATAAATTGCTTAACTCCAAAAATATCACGCTATTGTATTATATACTCTAACAATTGTTAGTATATCATTATTTTGAACTTGAATAATTGAATAATTTCAAAATTGTACCTACGCAATTTTTGTTTTAGAGAAAACAATATTTAGAAGGAAAAGTAATTTTTAACAGTTATAACATTTAATTTTAATATTAAATAAAATATTAATATTTCAATATTTAATTGAAACATTATATATCAAAAAAATTACTGCGATTTAAAAAAAAAAAATGGAAAAAATTTTTTTTACATCTTTGATAATGATTTGAATATTCAGAAAAAATGTTTTTAAACCTTGATGTGGTTGTCTTTGAAATGTTGTAATCTAAACATTTCAACTCTAAAACCACTTTTAGAAACGGTATACATGTTCAAAAAAAACTAAAATAAAATATAGTGACTGCACAACAATAAAACGTTGATTGACATAGAATCACTAATAATAACACCTATTATAGTTATATGAGTGTATTTTTTTTATCATGAGCTAGGCTGTATCTTAAAAAATATAATTAATTGTAAAATTTTAGTCAAAAAATTTTTTGACCACTCAATTCTATAATTATGTTTTCATAATTTAAAAAAATGTTATCTTTCTCCATTGTTTATTAAAATCATATCAATTTCCAATAATCAAATATCAATATATAAAAAGATTATAAATTTTTAGAGAATATACTTTTATGAGAATTTTCACGTTTTGATTTTTTTATGAATATTTCCGGAGTTATTTGTGTATTTAAGGCGAAATGATTTACTTAAAGTTAATTGTTTAAAACGATATGTGTTAAGTTGACTTGTTGTACCTACTATGTGAATATTGGCCAATATTAGATACCAATGTGAAATAGGAAATGATATAATATATGTTTATTTTACCAATTGCTATATAGATACTTGTGTAGTAAATTCACAGATATTAATGAAAAGTGTTATTATATAAAAAAACAAATGCAACTGAGAATATTAGATCTATAAACAAAAGATCTAGAGAATATATCTATTAACTTCTACTAAAATAAAACTTTTAATAAAAAGTTCTTTCTTATCAGTTGTACCTAAGTCCACTACTACTGATCATGAAATATATAACGAAAAAATCATTGGTAAATATGGGGTAATAATGGAAAATATGCTGTAAACCGAATTGCAATATCTGTAATTTTATGAATTGTTATAAATTACCATCATTCCAAATAACACTTAATCTTCCGATATTATAGTTATTATTATAATTTTAGTCTTATTACAATTTCTAGTTATTACAGAAGAGACAAAAGAGACAAATTTATTACTCAAGTTAAGTTATTTTATAAAATACAGAGATGAAATAGAAATTGTATTTTTTAAATTGTAATAATTAATTTTCTTATACTATATTATAACTATAATCATATAAGTATATTATGTAGAGTTATTATTAAAAAAGAGAGAAAACATTTTAAAGTTTATATAATATAATATATATATATTATATATATATATATATATATAACGTATTATGTTTAATTTATGAAAGTTTTTTAAATTTAAGCATATAACAATATATTATATAATAATAATGTGCACCTATATTATTATTTATTTTTCGTATATACATATAAGAAAGTACTTCTAATATATATGGTACATGTAGCAGATACAAAGTAAAATTTAGTCCTTGAAAAATTGATATTTTAAATAATATTTGTGGTTTCTTGATATCAAATATAGTAGGAAAAAACCCGGTGATTAGGATGTCGAAGCAATTCCTTCAACATTGAGTAGGATTCTGGTAGTGGATATATTAAATATGAAAGTAATGATATCTCATTTCTTTTGATAAAAAGATTCTGAGCGAAGCTTAATACCCAATTAAAGTATAGGTCACAACCGTTTTTATGTAATTTTTTTCACATTATTACTGACATTACATCTTCTTCTTCTCCTTCGCCTTCTCTCCCAACTATTTGGGGTTGGCTACCCTGGTCCTACACTTCCACTTAACTCTATTTCCCGCATCTTCTTCACTTACTCCCACCTTCCTCATATCATTTGCCATCACATCCCCTCATCTCTTTTTCAGTCTTCTTCTCCCCCTCTTACCAACAACATGCATTTCCCTTGCTAATCTTACTGCCTCAGTCTCTTTCTTCCTTAATACATGCCCGAGCCATCTTAATCTATTTTCTCTCATTTTGTCTACTATTAAAGCTACCCCTATACTACCTCTGATATACTCCTTCCTTATTTTAGCCTCTCTAGTAACTCCACTCATCCAAATTAACATTCTCATCTCAGCGACACTCATTCTCTGTTATATTTTTCTATCTACTGCCCAACATTCCATTCTATACATCATTGCAGGTCTCACCACTACCTTATAAAATTTACCTTTTAAACTAATAGGGATTCTTTTATCACACAGAATACCTGACGCTTCTCTTCACTTCGTCCATCCACACTTAATCCTGTGTTTCATATCCTCTTCGAAACCCCCATCTTTCTGTACAACGGACCTTAAATACTTAAACCTCTCCACTTCTCCCACCATATCACCACTTAACTTTATTTCTAGTCTTTTCCTATTCTCTCTGTGTTCCCTTTCACCAAAATCATACTCTATATATTCTGTTTTACTCCTACTAATCCTTAGTCTTTTACTTTCCAGAGATTCCCTCCACTCTTCAAGTCTACCATTCACTTCCTCAGGACTTTTTCCTATCAGTACTATTCATCTGCAAACAACATGCACCATGATACCTCCCCCTGTATATCCTTTGTTATCTCATCCATTACCAGGGAAAATAAGTAAGGACTCAAAGCTGAACCCTGATGTACCCCCACTTTGACCTTAAAATCCTCAGTTTTTCCACACAGACTTCTCACTCTTGTACTCCCCCCTTCATACATATCTTGAATTATATTACACTATATTATATTATATTATATTACTGACATTACATAGATACATTTTAATAATAGTTAATTTTTTACTACATACATAGAATCAAATTGGACAACACATTTTGTAATTAATAATAATGCACAAAAGTTGTACACTGGTAATTTATAGTTGCATCTCATAGGTATTTTTTGGGTCCCGTTTTTGATAAATATATCTATTTTATTTAAACAGTGAGAACAGAAAAAAAAATATTGAAAATTGTACTCGAAATTGTTTTACAATGATGGGTTCTTTTTTTAAATTTTTACTTATACATAACAATAATTATTGATTTGGAGATTTTTAAACCCTAAATGCTAAAAGGAATAATTTTGGAATTTAAGAATTGAAAATTTAATATATTTCTTATAATTACGATTTTATTATTATATTTCGATTAATCGTACATATTACTATACCAATTATATTAAATAATTTCGTATTCACTTCTTTGGGTAGGTGTCGAGTTTGGGTAGGAGTTTTTAAGTAAAGAGCTTTTTTGTTAAACAATTTTTTAGTTGGTATTTTAAAGCGATAATTTTTAGATTTTCTTAACAATTTCTTAAGCATAGCCATAAATGTCCAAAAATGTTTTATTTAAATTCGAAAATTATATCAGAAATTTAAAATGTATACCACAGATTTACTATATTTATGTTGTACAATTTCAACAGTTTTTGACCAGTCATTATTATAAATATTTTGAAATTTAATATTAGATATGTCCAGAAGTGAGATGGGCGGTGATCAGCCGAGTGTTTCTCAATTTTTTTGGTTGCTATTTTTAGTCAAAAATAAAAGGTTTTATAGAGGAAATTATGTCTCCAAAAATCATTTTTTCTCGTGTATTTTGTTTTTAAATATTTAAGTTGACATGCGGGTAATTTAGGAGAATTTACTGGATCGTGTGTATATTGTACCTACGCAAAAGGTTGAAAACCACTGATGGTATTCGCGCGGTGAATATCAACGAAATGCCGTCTATTCTGTGAAAATAAATAAGTACAAAAGACGAACGCAAACCTTTAAAGAGGAGAGGAGAGACGATGCCGATACACAGGTTTGATTACAGGGTGGGCGAGTGGGTGGGTGGGTGGGTGGGAGTGATGGTAGGTAGAGAAAGTGAGAGAAAAAAAAGTAGAAAAGCTAATGTTATTCAGTTTTATAAAATGTTACTCCGCCGCCGGCCGTGTAGTCTAAAATTGAACACGGTGGAAATGAACCGGAGAAATCGGCAAATGAGTTTTGTCGCGCAAACAGATTTGACGTTAGCTGTATAGGTCGTAGAGCGTTAGTCCTTCCCTTCGTTTTTCCTGCTCCCCTCCCCAAACCTCGACTTCGTGGGCTTTTCTTCGGGAAATACATCCGGTAGCGCAGGCGATGGCGGAAAACGTTTTATATTGCATCATTACGGGTCTCTCCGAAACTGGCTGTCTGGCTGCGGCAGTGTGTGTGCGAAACGAGCCAACCGAGAAAGCGAAAAAAAAAAAAAAAAAAAAGACGAATTTCATTATTCATAATCGGAGAAATATTTCATTTTTTGTTTAAATTGAAATGATAGAATTTAATGGGGAAAAAAAAGGTTTACTGTACTATATACAATATTCGCACGTCGAGCCATATAACTATATATACAGGATGGCGTGTTCGGTATATACGGAATATAACAATACAATATTATATAAGAGTATAAGAGACACAGTACGGTCCAAATGCAAACTTTTCACGAGAGTCGAATAACGAAAATCCTTAGGTACGCGTGTTTTGTTTTCAAAGTCCGATAACTTCTCCAATTTCGGTATATTATAAAAAATAATCGCATGTATCAATATTGAAACTATAGAGACCGAATATTATATTTTCCTTGCATTCTAACGTTTAAAGTAATGGTACTATTTTCAAGTATTCTGAACACTTTTCATAAATATTTTTCATGAAATTAAAACATTGAAAAAATGCAATTTTTTTAAATGTCTAGTGTCTACAGATCACTTTTGCATGTATCAAAAATATGAATTATAATGTTAAATATAATATTATGTTTACATATGATTAAATAATGGATTTTTATTCTCTTGTAAATATTAAATATTCATGCAAATATGCACTTAAAAAGGTAAAAATATGCAAGAAAAAAAAAACGAAATATGCAGTATAAATTTCAACTATTTTTGTTTACCTTCAAATTGAGTACTAGTAGATACTAATACGTATACGTATTAATATACTAATAACAATCATGATAATAAGCAAAGAATAGAATAAAAACATAATTGGTTCACAAAAAGTTTTAATGTTTATTAGAAAAAAAAATAAGTTACAATAATATGTAAAATTTTACAACCATAAAAGAATGATATCCTATGTATAATATACCAAATAATAAGATGTCTATACAATTAAAAAATCAAATTTAAAATTAAATTAGCGATTTAGTATTATTTTATATCCATAATACACACAAAAATGCATTTCAATTCAGAATATGAATTTAGTGTTAGTGTAAGTATCGTTGTGTAACGCCTAAAATGTGCAAAAATATGCATTATAAAGTTTTGTTATTTTATCGTTCAAGTAATGATTTTTGAAAACTAAATGACTCAATGTATTTGTTGTAGAAAATAACATCTTGCATTTTATGTAAAATCCGGTTTTTACTTATAACTAATAAGTATATTATACCTATTATACTATGTAAAATAATTATATTTTTATATTATATTTTGACATTTTTTAAACATTTTTTTCTACAAATATACAAGTATTAGTATTTAAACATTTAAAAAAATTATTTCACAATACTACTAAGTATTAAAATTAATTAAGACAATGACCCCTATACATATCCAAATAGAAAATATATTTTGGTAAAAATTATAATCCTAAAAATGATGTGAACAACAAAATATTTGAACCCGAGTCATGTAGAATTAAAAATTATAAAATCAATATGTATAATATTATGTACGATAATTATTAGTATATACAAATTTTTTTAAATAATACTATAGACATATTTTTATAGAATGTGATACCTTGTTGTTATTAATGTCATTTAATAAAATTTAATTTAACTTAACTTATAATGTTATTAATGAAAATAATTGTTATTAAGTCATTGATAAGCAGCTGATTCTACAGTTGTGGGGGAGTGGACATATTTTATTTAAAGATTTGTTAGTAAGAATTGTTATGGATATTACTATAATTTTTTTCTCGTTACGGCAATAGTTATTGTTTATTATAAATAATTAAATATATCTATACGTTAGTTATAAACTATAGTTAATTATATAAATAGAACTGAACTCGTATCTGTAGGAGGAGAGGAGGGAGTACAATGATAATTTTATTCATACTGGAAAATATTTGGTAGCAAATAATTTGATGGATAAAATTATAAAACGCTTTATTTTATAATTCTACGAAAATTATTTACTCCAAAATTTTCGATTGTATATATTTTTTTTACCAAAATACTATATTGGATTAGTGTTTTTTTTATCATTTGACTGTCTATCAGATTATCCCTCACCCATCTTTTTTGACCACTCAAGTAATATTTACGTCTACGTGGTACACCATGCAAATGCGTGTACGTGTATTCCAACATTTTTCCTACAATAGGTATACCTACTTGTTTAAAAAACAAATAGTGCAAGTTATCATAATGTCATTCATCCGCGTGCACGTAATAACCAATAAAAAAAAAAAAAAAAACGTCTGATACGACAATAATATATATATATATATCTATGTGTGGGACGGGTATTTCATTGGACGCGTACATTTTAGGTAATATATTTATGCGCGTACATATATGTTTACGATTTCATCGCATTTCGACCCGCGTCAAACCGTATAATATGATATATAATAATAAAAGTTCTCGTTTTTAAAACGATTGCGCATCTGTTGTCCGACTATATACACAACAACGGCGAGACGGGATAGAGACTCGACGGCGAAAATTCGATAAAATTCCTGCCGGTCGTGTGTCCCGACTTTGCCACTTTATTATTATGGTGACGGAAAAACGTACGCCACCCGTTGAAAACAAAATGGACTTTTGTGAGAAAAAAAAAAAAAGGAGAGAATGAAAAACCATACACACACACACACACACACACACACACATATATATATGTATTATGTACACACACAACGGGTTCGGGCGAATAAAACGAATCATCAGGCGGGTACTGTTTATATATATATATATTATGGTGTGCGAGAGAAAATGCATCCTCAGGGACGATTTCCTCGGTCGACCGGTCTGCGTGGAGGTCATAACGAGATAAAAAAAAAAATATATATATATATATAAATACTGCGAGGACGGTGGGACAAGTGTGAGGGATCCGGTCATTGGGTTTTTGGACTCTCAACAGTGATTGAGTGTATCATCACTGTCATCGGAATATTTTGGAGAATTCAAAAGTTTACTATTAAAAAAAAAAAAAACCACATTTATTTTGCAAATAATAGATATTGCACGCAACGCGATTAGCTCGGACCGGGTGAATTCCTTTCCAGCAAAACATCCAGGCAAACATACTATATAGAGCATCCCCGATACCCCCTAGTGTGATAATAATAATGATAATAATATCATGTGAGTCGATATAGAGGAGTTTATAAAATTAATTTTATTTTAACATCTTTTAAATCTTCTCGCGATTTCAAATAACGCAATATGCTGTTTATATAATTTTACAATATTAGACCAGAAATTTGCAGACCACAATACACAATACAATCATTATTTCCGTTCTCTTTGGCATCCCATTTGGAAAAATTATGAAAAGTATGAAATATTAAATAAATAGGTACACGCGTCCATCCCCCTAAATCCAGCACTACAACTGGTGGAAAGAGGTGACATGTAAGCGATTACGATGTTCAGGATTTTCGACCGAGTAAAACGTATATAGATCTTGGAGCCCACTGAATATCACGAGTTCGGCGATAATGACACTTCGATCAAGAAATCGTGAGCGCGATAGGCCGCAAAGCGACACGACCATGTTGAGCGTTAAATATCCATTCGTTTTTCTTTCACGTGCTTGTCAACCGTCATTCAGAGGTCATTGAAACTTCATTGCCTTTTCTCAAGATGTTTTTAGACAACTGCACATTGACTGCAATTGACGAATGGTGAAATACGAGGGGATGTTAATCTCAACAAGATCTTTGTTTGGATTTACTAGATTTTTAGTCGAGTAAATGTATCATACACTGTATAATACTATATCGCATTATAGATAGAACCGATGTATATCAACATTTTTGTTAGTATGAAAAAGTTCTTTGTTAAAATGAGTACCCTAAACACGGAATAGCATGAACATTTCTATCTGGTTTATGCGTTGAGATATATTCCAACGTAAATTAAACTTTTGTTAGTACGGATACTGGATAGGTTGTATCTATAAAACTTTATTAAAATAATTGAATTTGTTTTTGTTTATACTGTACTAATTTTATTGATTACGAATTCATATCAGTGACGAAGCGTATATAAACCAAATGGGTAGACACATTTAAAAACAGTTCCACACCATCTTAATAAATAAAGTTCATGATTAGTAGGTAGTATAATAGTTATTCTCAGTACTCAAATAATATATTAAAACACGAATTGTTGGTATAGAACAATAGTTTATTTTACAATAGGCAGAGAGTTAGTATTTCGCTTCATAATTTTAACAATTTTAAAAAAATCCTAAAATTAACAAAATCTATACGTGTATTAATTTATTAAGAAAATAAAATACAAATGATATAAATTATAAACACACGGTAGGTATAGTAAAAAAATAAATAGTTATTCGCACAGAAACACATGGTCGGAATAAAACGGAAACACGAGGTATAAAACAGCGTTGATGGACAAAAACTCGTATTACACATGGTTACCCCAAATACCATAGTATACCGTATAAGCGTATGACAATAGTCATTGGCGCTCTGTATGTCAACATACCGGAAACCGGTCGCCGCCCACTCGACGAGATGCAAAAGTTGACAACGACAAAATATTAATAAATCGATAAGCATATAAAGATAGACGTTGCAGTCTCATCGATACACTGCGTATTCCCATATCCCGCGCATCCGACAAACCGCAACGCCGTACGACCGCGTATAGAAATGAGAGACAACTTCGGCCCGGTGTCTCAACGTCTATTTGCGTATAACTTTTGAAAGGTTAGAAACAAATTACGCAGCGGATACGCAATGAGTCCAACAACAAATATAACTTGAAATAAAATCGTGTCTTCCATTGATATTTATACCAAGTTCTTCGTTTCAAAATTAAATACTTTATCGATAATAATCCTTCAAATATAAAGCAGGGTAGACCGTACAGTCTCATCGTCTCCTATGACGCTTCGCCGCTGAATGAATACTAATAATAATTAAATTATATGGTATACCTAATTGACAAATGTTGAATAATTGAAAACTATTTTACTATATAACAGTATTTGAAAAACTTTCAATTTTAGACGATCTCAATAATTCGAACAAATGTATTATTAATTAATGCCAAGGAAAAGTACAAAATTATAATACGTATTTCATGGGCAATGACAACTATGTATAATATTATAGGTACATGTACCATTTTTTGATCAAGATATTTTAACTAATTTTTTTTCATAGTTATATTATAGTTGTAGACTGAGTGTATTTTATGACGCGTGAGGTCGTTTTGGATAATATCAAACAAAAAAAAAATCGAACGTGATTTTAATTTTGATTTGACGTTTTTCATATTCCTGAAACGTGCGTTTTCTCGTCTATCGCTTCGTACCAAAATTGTTTATTTTTTCCAATAATAATATTATATATAATAATGTTGCCAACGTGTCAGATCCGAGGGATGGGAAAACAAATCAATGGGTGTATAACCGTGGACAGGTGTAGATTAGAAATACGTGTTTTGGGTTCCAGGCGGAGGCGTGCGCCCGACCGGCCCGATCCTGAATTGACGTTTTGATGGATTAGAGTTCGACCAGGAGAACTCTTTCGAAAACGAGGTGGACGGGCTGACCGGGCAGTCGATTTAAACACACACAACAAATATACAGGGTGTAACCATCAGTAAGTGTGATCGAGTGTATATACAAGGTGTTTTTGGTAGTATTGATAACAAAACTTCGGAAATAAGCCAATATGGCAGTAAATACAGAAAAATCATCTTTAGACTTTTCTCAATTAACACAAAAAATCGACTTCTAATTGAATATAATATACTGATGGCCATTTATACGAGAAAATAAATATTCCCGAGAGGACTACTCTCTCTAGAGACCCTCTACACATTCCTCTTATATACACCTCTACAGGAATAAAACCACGTTATTGAGTGGAATAATTTGAAAACATTTATTTTCTGTTTGATTAAAATTGTTCTTTCGCGGGTTCTTTTCCATTAGTTTAATTTTTAAAGTTATTTTTCTAAAATCAAATTTATCGCGCGCCTATATTATACATTTATACACTTACCTATATTTTAATAGGTCACACCATAATTTAAGTAAGATATCGGTTTAACACGCCACCTCATAAAATATAGATATTTTTAGTGGATAAATATTGCGGTAAAACTATAATTTCTAATGTACTTAAATTAAAATTTTAGATATTTTATTTTCAAATTGAATTGAATTAAAAAGGTACCTAATATAAAATTGTCTATGCATAGTGTTAACATTTTTAATTTACCGGATTAATATCAGAGGAACGTATTATTAATCTGTAAATGATATAATATTTTATATGATTTCTCTAAAATTTATTTTATTTATATATAATATATAATTATCTTTAATAATCGTTAACGTTCCAATAAATTATATAATATATTGACTTCATTCTAATTTCTAATACAATTTTAAAACACAATATACGTTTAATAATAATACGTAATAATACGTTTTTTTCTTTTAAATGTATGCAAATTATATTAATATTTTCATGATAATTTATAATTAAAATAATCATTCTTGTTTGTGCTAAGTATTAATGGGATTGATAATTTATTTTTCAAATTTAGTTTATTGAGAGTTTATTAAATATTTATTTATATGAAAAAAGTTATTTAATACCTAACAAAATATGTGAACCGAAAACATCTAACCGATTTTCATATAATCTGTAATTTTACTCATTCTGTTCAATATTATAAAATAAACATAAACATTTTAAATCAACAAAAAATGTAAAGGTTTGACGTTTATGTCGGTGAAGCTTAGGTTTATTCGTACAGGTTAAAAAATCGTACTGATGAAATATGCGTTTATTTATTCAGGCAAGAAAAATAGTGTCGGTGGAATTTACAGGCATATACTCGCACAGTATTTTTATATCCAAAATCCATATTATAGGCTGGCGAGTGTGGGATAATTCGCAAATGGAATTACTTGATAAATTCTAAAATCAAGTAGTTATTTGTCGAAATACGTGTTTTCAGGGTGGAAAAATCTCGCGATCCCTAGAATTTTACCAAATCTTGCACGAAATTGATATAGATGTTTATTAAACTTCGGATTTTGAAAACTGTACAATGCACATATACGCAAAATAGTTGTGAAATTTAAATTCTGCTCGAACTTTTACCAATTCATTCCTATAAGGTGTTTCCATTTAGACCCGGGACGCACCCTGTATACTGGAGCTAAAGTTCCACCAAACGTTATATAATATACACTGTATACTCACGACCCTCCGCCATTGTTTCTACGCCATCGTTTCTCTCCCTTACATCGGCGTTGGCGTACGCGTGCAGCGAGTATGGAGCTAGGTGGTCTTGTATATAGTCAATTTTTTTGTCGTTTGATACGGTTGAATTATGTTGCGTACGTGGTATGTGCGCGAACTGATCGAAATCGGCAGCCCAGAACGACGACGATTGTAGCGTAGTTTTGGTCATAATATTATATGTGGTTCGAAAATATTATATCGCAATGGACCGGGTCAAAACTATACTGCGTATTGTGCTTTCAACTCGTCTGGATTATATTATATTGTTATTATTATTCGCATGAAAATTTGCTGTAAATAAATTTGTCGAATGTATACCTAATTATATTAGAATAATTTTCGTGGTGGATTGAAATGTATACGTGAATGCATACATTTACACTGATTAAATAACGTTTATTGTAATATCAAACCTAGACAACCGCGTGTCGTCAAATGCCACGATTATTAGTTTTCAATACTAGAGTGAAGCTTGCCGTTTACAAATCGTTGCTCATATCTAGTGTTTAAGATACTTCACCGAATCATAAAATATTGATTTTTTTTTATTAATTTCGCTATATTGTCCAATAAATAAACGTCCTGCCAACATGGAAAATAGCTATTTTATCAATTTTTATTGTGAAATTACAATCACATATTAAAGTGATTTTTATTCTTCAATAAACATGCATTCAATCAAGTATGTTTACTGTATTAATTATTATTTTTTATGTTATAATTCATAATGGGAACACATAGTGCCAATAAGTTCATAAAGTTTTAAGTACAAAAGAAACTAAAAACTATAAATATGATATTAAAAAAAAGGTGCGCAATCATTGCAACTGGAATACAGTGAAAAATGCCACCCGCCAAAAAATCGTATTATAAATTGTATTATGTGTTATAGAAATGTTTTCAATATTGTTGAATGAAGGATTTAAAACTTAATGATGAATTGCATAATACCTACAAATTATAAATGAAAAAATATACAATTAAATCAAAGAAATATGTTTAAATCAGAGTAATTTAAAATTTTTTTACATAATATTTATAAGAAAAAGTAATAAATAATAATAATAATGTAAAAATAAAAATTCGAAATATTTCTTTGATTGATATTTTATATTTCGTGAAATGTCAAATACTAATCTTATAATTTTAATATATAAAACTATTATTATAAATAGGTAATAATATATATAAATTACTATTATAAAATAGTTTTTCAATTGTGAATTATTATTAATTATGATTTCCAAAGTCAGCAATAAAATTAACTATATAGCTAATGTTAATTTATCTAAATTTTTTTTTTAAATAGTTAAATATTGAAAATTAATTAATTACTTACATAACTAGGTAATATTAAAAAGATAACCTGACGTAAATTAACTTAAATAATTTTAAATAAATTTAATCATAAAGTTAACTTTTAATCCATTAGGTTATATATTATTTTGTATATTAACCAATTAATTTTCTTCATAATGTCACAAAATAATTAATTACAGACAAAAGTGAATATCTAAAATGAATTTAAAATACGTATAATTTTTAGTGTAATTTTATACCTAATATAACATTGATAAAATAAGAATAGTTAAATATTTTTTTCAAAAATATTTTGAAGAAACAAAAATTAACTGGTTAGATACATATTCACAGAATTTTTAACTAGGTAATTGAATAAGTTAAAAGTACACTAATTTAAGTGTATAAGTTAAAAGATTAACAATAAATTGACTTTTCGACATATTTTTAACTTATTAACTAATTAATGCTCATTAATGTTGGGCATTAGTGAAGGATAATATATGATATTCTATGACGAAATCACAAATTAAGGTAATATACAATAGTTCTTTTTGTGTACTTTGATGGTAAACATTGAAAATAGCGGCTATATATGCACCATTTATAACAAAATTATGACGATTTTAGTTCACTATAATATATCTGTGTGTTAAATAAACCTATAAATTATACAAGTTTATACAAAAATGTAACTCGGAATGTGTTTATTTATGTTATGCATGACTTATGTTATATTATTTTTGTGGCTACAAAAATATTTTGTTGAAAGTTTGTTTTACATATTAGCTATTACTTTTGATTATAATATATACTACATAATATAATATAGGTAATTAATGCTATTATGTTGTATGTTTTCATACAATATTCGTGTATACAGAGTGGTAAATACAGTGATAAAAAATCTATATAAAAAATACAAAATTACTTTTTGGAAACGATGGAAATATAGATGATTTTTGAAACTGGTGTCGCAGTCAAAAGATATCCCTTAACGGGGAGGTTATTATTATTATTATCGTATGGTATTTTTAACAAGCATTACAACTCAATAAAATTATAAACAAATAAACTTAATTAAAAATAAAAATAAAATAAAATAATAAAGATTTAGTATAATCATTCAAACTTATGGTGACTTCTGTATGGTGGGATGACCCTTTATAGGAGAACATCGAGTGATCCCAACCAGGTCAGAGCCGCATCTGAAACGCCGTGGATATCGTTAATTGTTCCATTGAAAGCTCGGATCGGGCAGTATCCCATGATATGCTCTATCGTTTGAGAAGGGTAGCCGCAGTCGCACGCAGGAGAGTCTTTCATACCCCATTTGAATAGCATTTCTCCACATCTTCCGTGTCCGGTTCGGATTCTGTTCAACCTGACCCATTCTCGTCGCTTAAGTGAGAAGCCAG
>JAIPRL010007946.1:0-21783 GCA_025469235.1 Pemphigus obesinymphae | reverse complement strand
TTCAAACCAATGCTCAAATTCTTGTTAGAAGTTACTTTATCGAATGACATTATCGGGATTTCCTATATCTTAATTGATATATATATTATTAACACAGTCCGGGTATTTTTTGATCACACCTCGTATACCTACCCCGTCGCGCCGATATGATGGTGTCCGTTAATACAATATTTAGATGCACAAAATCGCATACAATTTATTACCTATACTTATTGTGATTTTCCCCGGACGAACGTCAAAACAAAAGTGGATAATTTTCCGGCTAATCCGGTTCAATTATGTAACGTGAAATGTCGAAACAAACGTCGTAAAAACGAAAAGAAAATAATTTAATTCCATTAATTTAACGCAGTTTCGTCTGCTGGTCGTGTATATATATATATATATATATATAATTGCCACGCGTTGAGAAACAGTGAAATTCGACGTATGGCTCGTTGTGCAACGGACAATGGGTTCGCCCGCGCAACCGTAATGTCATTTCACACACGCCGCACAATAGTACGGTGTCGGACAGCAAATGTTTTCTAATCCGCCGGCCTCCGTTTTTCGTCTGAAAACGCGACGAAAATATAATCGTATTTCAAATGTAAACGGTCAACCGCTTATGCAAATAAACATATTATTAATTAACGTTGTATGTTGTACGGGAATGGCGGGCTATAACCTCTAATAGAGAATATTATGTGTACCTATTCCCTGTATAGGTAAATGTCGTTCAAAGCTGAACAAGTTGGTCTTTATTTTCACTAGTCACGGTCAAATTATAATTAAAAATAAATAACAATCATACGAGAAGTTAGATAGGTAGGTACCTATGTATTGAAAAATCATTTTTCAATTTCGGCGAATAACAGATATATAGTAACCGAGTGAAGTTAAAAGTGAAAGTAAAAGTAAATAGGTACTGTATAGGTATCTACTTCTAAATAAAAGAGAAGTTAAAATCAGGACGGGCACGAGGGGGGTGAGGTTATCTTCTTCCCGGTTCTGAAAATCAGTCGGCAAAAACAGAAAAAAGTTTTTCACTTTTTTTTTTTTTTTTTTATACTTATTTACATTTTCAATAGTCGTGTCAGCATTTTTTCGTTGACAACCCCCTATAAATATTTCTTCTAGTCGACCCTGGTTAAAATTATTTTCCAAAAATTGTAGAAGTATTTTGGAAATAAGGTAAGAAATCGTAACATGAACTGGTGCGAAAAATAATTACATACAAATCTGCGTGCGTATAGGTAATAAGTATAATATCCAATATTTTACTCAAATCAATATTTACTGTGGTCAATACAATTATAGAAATTCAATACTGTTACTGAATTTAATTTATGTGAACATTAAACTAAGAATAAAATTGCTTCCACACTGAGCGTCTGTTCGGCAAATATTTTCTTTGAGTATGACCGAAGAAACCGACAACCTAAATGGCTCGAAAATATTCGTGTCTGAGGTAACATCTACACCTGAGAAATTTCTTAATGTTCGAGTGTGTTAACGAGCAAAATGCTAAAAGCAAGGCTGTACGACATACCATAACAGCTGGTACGTAGCCAAAAGGATAGCCCTAAGGTGCTAAGCCCCCTTGAAAAGCCAGGTTAGCTTACTTCATTTTTTAAAGTCTTTTGCATAAAAGTATTGGTTTTATAAATGATGTGTTTTATTCTTATTTATATTTATATTTTTTTATAAGTATATATAAATGTTTTGGGCAAAAGTCGAATGGGAATTTAGCGTAACGAGAGCTTCTTTAATAGCAAATAATGGTTATAGTAGTTCATACTTTAGCTGAGAGATCATTTTTCAATTTTTCTAGTAGTTTTCTCAAGCATAAGCGAAAACTATTGAAAATAACTAAAAATTGTGATAAATCAAGTAATAATTAAGACAGAGACTTAAAATGTACACCAATTAAATATGAAAGCACGTGATAAAAATGCAAGACTTTTTGTTCACTTTTCAGAAATGTATAAAAAAAAGTATGAAGGTTTTTACGTACGATATTTTCTGGTAGAACGAGCCTAGCAGAAGTTTTTGGGTAAAAATTATTCGTGTCTTTCCATTTAATTTTCAATATTTAATATTAATTGGGAACCATATTCCCAATGACTCAATTTGCCAACACCATTTACTCGAAGTCACGTCACGTATTTATTATTTCTAACCTTTTTAATTTTATATAAAATTCTATAAGCTTTTTTATTATAGCTCAAAATAAATACATTCAAATTCAATATATTTACCACCAGTATTTTATCCATCGAGTCTTCACATTTGAAGCTTAAAAAAAATGTTGTTTAACAATGTGTATTACTGGTAATAAATAATTGAAAAATAAACTAAATTTGAATCGACAGAATCTGTATTGAATAATCGAGTGTTTAATAGGTATACATATATTAATACTATATTACTATAATTATAAATATAAAAGTTTGGTTGCACACTACTTGCGTCCCAATGTTAACATTGATAATACATTAATACGAAAATTTGGGACGCATTTTGATTATGATAAGAACAAAATATACTATATAAAGTATAAACGTATATATTATACCTATGATAAAAATGCGTTTATAGCAATAATAAATCCACAAAGGATGACTATTCTTCATCAATTAATTATTTGAAAAGGAAAATAATACATCTACAAATTTTTAGACACTTAAAAAATAATACAAACATATTATATAACGTAATTTTAAAATAATGAAACAATTTGAGATAAATTAAAAAAGTAGACAATGATAATTATTGCTATGAAATTATGAGTAGGTAATGAATAAAAATGAAAATGGGATTTCAAAGAAATAGTGGAAAAACTTATTATCACATAATTATTTATTTTCTACTAAATTTTAATGTTATGTTAACTATTATACTTGTACCTATGTATTATATGCATATTGCATATTAAATGTGAATCAAATAAATTGTTAAACGAAAATGTACTTATTATAGTCGAACAGCTAACTGATAATTTCAGACCAAGAAATAGAGACGCAAGTATAAGTTATACATTTGGATTTATATTTTTCAGAACGCAAGTATAGTTAGTATACGCCATAGATAAAAGTTTTGGGTATTTGATTTTTTGAGGACGCAAGTGTATTATTGATAAGAATTTGGGACGCAAGAAGTGTGCACAGAAGAGTTCATGATAGGTAGTACGAGTAGGTATAAAATTCGTATTTTCGTTGTCGGCGAATTGGCAAATTTTTTTCAAACACATTCAAACTGGTTTCCTTGTTGGCAAATCGGGAGTCTGCGAGCTAGGAGTCTGGAATGAACAAAATCTTTGAGAGATAGCAATATAATGGTTAAAAAAATGTATACTGTGTATAACAATCGATTTAAAATTAAACACTATGCAATAGTATGCATGTAGTACCTATTGATACTTATTATAGAGAATTAGTTTTTTTAATTTTCTCGATATTTTTTTTAGAAAAATTGCAAAATATCATTGTTTTTATCTTATAACATTATATACCTAGGTAATTAAGATAAACAATATTATTACTAAATAGTTTAAACATTGTTGATATTTTTGTAGGTATACGTTATTCGTCAATTCATCAATTATGAAAATGAATGTACTTATAATATGAAGGTTAAAATAGTAATAATTATAATAATATTATCATTATCCTTAAAGGCATTCAATACAACAAAGCTACCTCCCTTGTTATATATATATTTTGTTTAAAAAAAATGGACTTAAGCCCTTTCCGTGTAGCTCTAATTATAATTCCAATTTGTGCCTATATTATTGTTTTATAGAATAATAAATTAGTATGCTTTTAAACAATATATATTATGTTCTTCGAAGACACATATGTGAAGCATGTATTTTGTTTATCTCGCATAAAAATACATATTATAGGTATATGTATATATTATATATTATATGTTAATGTCGATTACATTGGGCTCGAGACAAGGTCATTTACAACGTGGGAGAAGTAGTAGAGTTTCTATATTATTCTTTCCTCTAAAATAATTTCGTATAGATATATATATATATACCTAGTAATAGATTACAATATTTAATTTTATTATAATAATACAGTGTTTTTTTTTTTTTTTTATTTGTCTATATAATACTAATAATAATAATAATAATAATAATAAAATAATGATAAACAAATGCCATAGATTTATAATATTTAAACGAAATTAAATTAATTACATCGTATTTTTCTTCCTTATTATTAATGTTTGAAAATATAAATTATAAGAAAAAACAAAATTTTTATATGTACACAATAATATAATAAAGATAGTTAGATATGTATAAATTATTTAAAATTTCGTATTGTATAAGACTATAAACTATAGTTTATAATATAATCGACTGTGATGTTGGTTTTGTTCTTTATCATAATCATTTTAATGCATTAATAATAATATGAAATGCTCAAGATATTGTTATTAATATATATATATATACAAGTAGGTAGGTATGGGTATCTACTACTTACGTATAAAACATCAACATTTTTAATTTATACTTTCTACACGTTATTCTGAATTATACGATTAAACGTTTTTGAGAGATATAATAATATTATACGAATATATTAACGCATTGTACCTATACCAGAGATTGTATACACTATATTTTCTTTTTTTTTTTTTTTTACGACTTATATTATGTAAAAAAATAGATGTCTTATGCATATATATCTATTCCTACTATCGTTCCGTATAGATATTAATGAATTTTATGTAATGGTTAATGCAGGTATATATTATAATATATTATTATTATTATTTTGTACGTTATTAGAAAGAAGGAGAAAGCAACAATTATTATTCAAAGATGAAATACAAAATGAAATAATTACAAACAATATCTAATTTACAACTGTACATCTATGCCATATACCCATACATTATATATATATCGAAATACACGTGTATTTCTGATATAATTAATACATTACGAATAATGTAACAAATATAAATTAACAAATAAAATAATAGGTACCTATATTTTTTTTATTATAATAGTAGATAATGATCGATAACAAACAAGTTTAAACAACTTTGTTAATAGTACACATATTATTATTACACTCGTACTTGTATCAATTAATATGCATAACAATATATTAATCTCATGCTGAGATATATAAAATAGCGATAGACTGTTATATTTGTATCCATAGACGACAAAATTTACTTCCAAATTTTTTTCTTTTATTTTTTAATCTGTCTATGGACACTAAATCACAATAATTTTTAAGCCCTAATACAATTCACTACAATATTTAATAGTTAAGCTGAAATACCAACACAGATAAAAGCTCTAAAATATATGGCCGAACAAATATATATATATATATATATATTTAGAACAAGGAATTAATATAATATGTAATGGAAATCGCATTTTATCAAAACTGTTGTTAATTATCCAAACTAAATCAAACGTATATCTAGGTAGGTACTATGATATCTGCCTGAATGTATGTACTGTATGTAATGTACAATAAGTATGCTAATATTACTCATTAACATTTCAAGTTTTCAAGTTGTTTTATAAACTATGGTTATGGTTTAAAAATTAAAATAATCTATATCAAACTCATATTTAAAATGCTTAATTATTACATTATATTCCAATTATGATAATTATAATTAATTACTTTAAAATAGGAAATAATAACAAGCTGGTTTTGATATCTTCGCGCGTTAAAGGTATACTACACATGTGGTTCCAGGTTCGTTTTTGTTGATTATTCTACATTTTATTATTTCATGGATAATCCACACAATATTTATTTGTGGTAGGTATTTTTAACAATATAAATATAAAATGTATGTACAATATACATTTCTGAATTTTTCTTTTATAGGAAACAATATCATCGTTTATAACCTTTAATAAAACAAAAGGTTAAGTGTGATTTCATTAACTATTGTAGGTATGTACGTCTACACGTAGGTATATAAATACATTCATAATTTAATTATTATATGTTGATTAACCATTTGAAATTTTATACTTATATAAAATATAAGTACCTATACACACAATATAGACACATAATACGTATTAAATTATAATTTAAAATAATATTTATTTGGTGTTAAAATAATTTTTACCTATACTTATGTTAACACCAACATAATATGCGTCTTTAACAGATAATTATTAAAATGTTTAAAATATGTGTATGTAATATATGTAACTAGCTTACAAATTGAGTATCTAAGTACATTCTACATATATAAAATATATCGTTAAACACAACTGAAATTTAAATTATACATAATAAATATAATATACAATATTATATATTATAAATGTAGCGTTATTAAGAAAAAATTACTATCAAATATACAAATATCCGAACCGATTAGGAGTATATGATTTTACATTGTAAACTATAACGACAGATAATTTTACGTCATACAGTGATATGAATATATATATATACCTACCTATATGAGTACTGACGTAGTAGTATGTGACATTTCATGACATATACCTACAATCTTCATAATATGTGAAAATTAATTAATTTGTTTTGTTCGAACGCCATTGATGACTATACTGTAGTATTACAACAATTGTATAACATATAATTAAATATAACCAAAAAAAATTCAATGATAAATGGTACCTACTATGTTTATCTGTATGAATAATGCACACGTCTAAACAAAATTCGAAATTCGTATATACGTTTTTTTGAATTTAAAAAAGTATCTAGGTATATGAATACTATACTCTGTTCGCGGAGAGAATAGGAGTGTTTCGCGCACCCGACTGACAAAAATTCGGATAGCTCCGTTATCTTTGGGCGGCTATCCCCTCTCCGTGACAAAATTACATACTATAACCTACCGATCGGTGCAGCCAGCATGTGATATTTTGGGTGGCGAGTAGCCGATAGATGATGTTGCGGTGAGGTAAAACGAAAATTGGTTTCTGCGCACTCTTAAACTCTCCGCGAATTTAGTATACGTTTTAAATGAATTACATTTTTTAATAAATAAAATATAAGCGAAGTTGTTAATTATATTTGTTCACCTTTGCAGTTGACAAAATGTTTGTTGGATTTCACGCGTAGATTGTATAGAATTCTTATTGTATGATGATGTATGCAACACTGTGTGGGTGTAGTGAGATTTAAGAGGATGTGTGGGTGAAGGAGAGGGTCGTTGGGGCGTAGGAGATATGCCAAACTTCGGTAGCTACAATGTATCAATACTCGCTGAAGGTGCCCATGGTGTCTACAACACTTTGTCGGTGTCTTCTCCTTCGTTTTTGTATGTCGGTCAGTGGTTGTTATTTTTTAAACTCCTTTTTTTTCCTAAGATCTGTAATTTAAATTGCATTGTTCTGTAAATGTTATCTTAGAAAATCTTCTTTATTTCCTAGCTCCTAATTGATAACACCGGGCACTCCATTAAATAAATTGGTGTTTGTATTTCTCCAGATTCGCAGTTTGTATTTGCGCTTAATCTCCATTTATGCATGTTCGTATGCATAAATATACCGAACCCTTGGTTTAGATCATATTCTATTCATTGTTTCTGATATACATTATACACAAAGGTAGATCATGTTCTACAGGTGGGAATGATTCTGTTGGATATTCCCATCCGTATAATGGCATACATCCAAGACACATCCACACGTTTGACATGTATTGATTCACAATTGTCGTTACTATGAACACGCGTATACTCTCGAGCTAAATATCAAAGGGCTCAATCTGCTAATTGTTTTCAGTAAGTTATTTTGTATTGAAACTTGTTTACCTGTATCCTCACAGTGTCCTTTGTATGTTATAGTACAATCTAGATAATACTTAGGGTTATATACGAATTGTATTTTTTATTATTGCTAATCTATGTACATTTTTCTTTTTATTCATTGGATTTAAAAACACACACTTGTATATTGTTGGGAATTGAATTTAAATGGTTTTGTTTGTAGTAGGTAGATATTTACTGTCATTACTGATTTCTTAATAATTGTTTCTTCTATCTTTTACATATTCCCCCTTGTGCAGTTACTTTAAGCAATCCACATACTGGAAATACCTAATTTTAAATCCCATTGATTAGACCTTATATGTAAACATTAAAATATAATGATACCAATACACTAATCTTAGGTACCCAGAGGAAAAATTTTAGAGAGGGGGGGGGGTAAATAAAAGTAAATTATAATACTTTTATATTTACTATCGATTTTAGTTGGAACAATAATCCCCAAATTTTAAAACGGCTGTAACTCAATTATAGGTTTAGTCTTTAGAACCATATTATAGGCATTAAAATGAATTTAAAAAATGTATTTATCTGAATCCAGTATCAAAAATAGGAATTGCTATTTAAGTTTTTAATCTTTAGGTGCACGTGTGCAATAACTTGAGTTTTTTTTAAATAGCTATTTAAAAAAGCAAGTTATTGTACACATGCGCATCGAAAGTATTAAAAATGTTAAAAATACCAGATGCTGATAAATTCTTCTTTTTCCTCTTTCTGTACAACGGACTCTAAATATTTGTACCTCCTAACCTCTCCTACTCTATCCTCACTCAATTTTATTTCTAGTCTATTCCTATTCCTTTTGTGTTCTCTTTCACCAAAATCATATTCTATATATTCTGTTTTATTCCTACTAATTCTTAGTCCTTTACTCTCATGAGCTTCTCTCCATTCTTTAAGTCTATCATTCACTTCCTCAAGACTATTTCCTATTAGCACTATACAATCTACAAACAGAATACACCATTGTATCTCACCCTGTATATCCTTTGTTATTTCATCCATTACCAGGGAAAATAAGTAAGGATACAAAGCCGAACCCTGCTACACTCCTACTCTGATCCTAAAATCCTCAGTTTCTCACTCTTGTATTCACCCCTTCATACATGTCTTCAATTACGTTCACATACACCTTTGGTCATCTTTTTTCCATTAATGCCCACTTCAAGACCTCCCTAGGAACCTATCATACGTCTTCTCTAGATCAATAAATACCATACACAATTTCCTTTTCCTTTCTCTGTACTTCTCTACAATCTGTCTTACACAAAATATTGGCTCCATTTGTGATCTTTCAGGTATAAGCCCAAACTGATTTCTAGTAACAATTGTTTCACTTCTTACTTCTTCTTCTTCTTTCTCATTTAACGACTAGAAATAAAATTGGTAAGATTAGGTTAGGAAAAACGAGAAGGAGAAGAAGATAGAAGAATCGATAGAAATACTATGTGAATTACCCAGCATCACCCGTGAACAATTTTACTGTTTAATTAACATCGAAAAATCCTTTCTTAGCGGGCGTCTACGTCATTCAAGGAAATGTTTTCTGAAAGTTTACTATATATTATAATATTTTAGTCAATACTTCTGCAGTTTACAACAATATCGTACTTATCCAATTATAGTTATTAATATTAAATATGCGTACACTGCCAAGTATCATTCAAAGTATATACCTATACATGTAGACAATGGTGGATCCATGTTCCAAAGATTTTTGATTGAACCCCTCCTCTTTTTTGAAGACCGTAATATTATTTTTTAAGAAATATCCGAAAAAAATTTCATTGCAGTAAAATATTTTAATAAAAAATAATCAAAATATTATAATATAAACTTACGATTTTGTAATCCGAATAATGAAGCGTGAAATATAATTTTTAATTATTTTGTTTCACCACTAAATAATATTCTACATTTGGTATAGAAAAAAAAAATAGAAAAATCCAACATCTTCCCCTCGTGGTAAATTCCTTCATATATGCATATACATATAATGATTAATGGCCATTGCATATATTTGTAGATATAGGTTATAATTTTTTATAATTTGTATAATTTTAGTTTCGACTTCTAAGGAAAAATAAAATTTAAAACGGAGGCGGCGATATGAATTTCGGAGATCCAAGCAAATTCATTTTTTGAGGCCCTAAATGTTTTTATACTTTTTTTTTGTATGACAAGAAGAAATACCTTAAATAATATCGTGGTGATAATTACGCGTAAAAAGAAATAAATGAAAAATATCGTGCTTTTTTTCTAAGCGAAATGTATTATGTTCGTAGCCTTCATACGGCGCGGGGTCCTAAGCAATTGCTTCGGTCGCATTGTCCTTCGGCCGACCCTAATTTATATGATTTTACTCGGTAGATTTTTAGCGAAAAATAAAAATAAAAATTATATAATACTTCTCAAAAAAAAAAAAAAAAAAAGGTAAGTAATCAACTTTTTCCTATTTTGTCGACTACAATCCTAATAATATTTATAGTTTAAAATTCCAAAATACTTCATAAACGTAAGTGAATAAGGAAAAAAAAAGAAAAAAAGACATCGACTTTTTCTACTATTTACCTACCGACTGAACTTAATTTTGCCGACTGTTTTCCAAGGTGGAGGAGTGAGACATTATCCATCCCCCCTTCGGGACGGCCCTGCCTATATGATATTATAGGTTATATAATAATATAATATACTAACCTATATATTATTATAGGCACTGGTAATTTTCTCGAAATATATCACGTGTGTGCCAACCATATCTGGTGAAAAAAAAAAACAGTACCTATGTACGCATCGTCGTAATATTATTATTATTATTATTTTTACAGGTTAAGTTGTAATAAAAATCGTTTACCGTCTACCGCGTAACATAATATTTACATTTCGTGCCTACACCTACATAATATAATAATAATGTAATACCTACTAATAACAATAATAATAATAATCGTGTGACGTGACCGTGTACAATATTTGCGGGCGAGCGCGACGCGACGTATGGAGAAATGTCGTACGCCGGCGGTGTGGGGGGGGGGAGGCCGGCATGGAAGAAAGGAGAGATGGGATCCATTGCACGGGCGCGCGCGTAACCTTTGTCGCGCTTTCCACGGCCGGCCGGCGGGCGATTTGTATACGCGCACGCGGTGCCGTGTTCGTCGGGTTGACGTAACGGGCGAAAGGATTCAAGGCCGATGGCGCGTTGGCGATGATCACCGCCGCCGTGTCGTCATAATTGCTTTCTACCGACCGTAAAACGCGTTGTACGTATAATGTCGTCGTCGTGTCCAATACGTACACGAAATGGTCCGACCGCGCGGTCCGGTGAAAGCGAACGCGTTTTTTTATTATTATTATTATTCAGACGAGATTCCCCGACCGCGCGCGCGTGCGTTTATTATTATTATATGTTATATATTATTATTATGTTACCGCGGTCGCCGATGGTTATACCATCACGTTACCTATGTACATAATATATATATATATATATATATACACTGTTATTGGGGTAAAACGGGATGAATTGCAACAATTTTCAACATTCACTTTACTTTGTTTGACCTCTAATTAAAAATTTAATTAATCTGGACGCGTTATATAAATATATCGAATCGCTGATTTCTGCAGAAAGAGGACATGTCCGATTTTCGGCGCAATAAGTTTGTTACGACATTTTGTTCCTGACCGTCCCTCTGGCACGTTCAGTGTCCTGTGCAGTCCTGTTGCATACGAGAAAAAAAAAATCAAGATTAAACGATAGTTAAAAAAAGCAGAAAGGAGTGTTGGTCCAGGACGACACGTATCGTTTTTCCTCTCATTATGTAGGTATACGTATATTGATTATTATTATCGATACTTCTTCCGCCGATTTTGTGTTTACTCTGCTGATAAATGAACTTTCCGTAGCTTTTATCGTCGTTGATATGCTTATTACTTTACTATTTACTTCTGTAGGTGTATATCTATAACTACCCGATCATTCCTGAAAATTCGAGTTGAGTGCAGAAAGGATCAGACATGTCCAGGAAATAAAAACGGTTGCTGTGGACATACAAAAAAAAATAGTAAATTTCATCCAAACGTGATATTTGTCTGTAGTAGAAAGGTATCGGAAAACATGCATACATTTTTCAGAAAGTTCGGTGTATATGAATTATTGTAAACAGTTTTTTGTGTCTCTTGTGCGAATTTGGTTTTCTGGACATGTCCCCTATCTGAACTCAATTGTGATAACGTCGACTAATCATACTCGTACCTATACCTACATTTTCTCATCATTTTATTTTATTTTTCAATTTCACTATTACTATACGTAGTAGGTCTCTAGTTAGTACTGTCCAAAAATTGTACGCTCGACCACAACAACAACAACAACAACAACAACAACAACAACAACAACAACCGCAACAAGTGCGAGCGACGGTCGGTCGTACACCGCTCTCTCGTTCGCCCACCGGTTCCGCCGGCTTTCCATTCGGTCGATCGTCGCGACGCGAGCCTTAAGCCGCGGTCACACGGCGATAGTAAAACACGATAGTACTATCGGCGCTATCACGACAGTGTACTATCACTATATATGATAGTTTCACTATCATAATACGGTATATAGGCTTTTTGATTGCAAATAAAATTATATTTATTGAAGATTTTTATTAATTTTTATGAGTTTAAAATAAAACTTTGAAATTAAAACTTAATTTGGGTCACACAATGACAGTATACACCAGAGTTATTTTACTATTTGGATTTCCACTATCAACTATTAATGCATGCTTGATAGATGATAGTGAAAATTGCGATAGTGCGATATACCTTTTTATAAATAATGTTCAATGGCAGAATAAAAAATTACTATTGGGTACTCTCCATTTAATACATTTTTTTACTCATATTACTTGTACTAATAACAGGTCATAATATTAATTACATTATATTTAAAAATAAACTTTTCTTTTAATAATTGTATTGTACATATTTTTTAAATAATTTTAATTTAAATATTTTTTTTTTTAAATAATGAATAATTTAATGACTTCCTTGGTCTCGATTTTGCTTCACCAATGAATCAATTTGAGCTTCTATGGAGTCAATAAGTGAAATACGCATCGTGGGTTCGACATCAAGCATATTTCTTGATTTGGTTTTGATTGTATGTAGTTAATGTCGAAAATCCGGATTCACATAAATATGTTGTTGCAAAAAGAACTAATTTCTTTAATGTTTCTTCGTAAAGATTAAGATACCATTGCTTAAAGATATCCAAAATTGGTTTAAATTTTTAGTTCTAATAATTTATCTGACGATAATTCTAATAGTTGACTCTCGTTTAACAAAGATAATTCATGTTTTTCACAGGGTAAAAACGGGTTAAGAATTTAAATTTTAGCCGACCCAAAATTGGGTCTCGACCCTATGGTTAAGGACCGCTATGATGGACTACAGTTATACTATCGTACTGTTCACTTGGTGATAGTCGCTGTACACTATCACGATAGCAGCTGTCACACAATCAACTCTCGCGTTTTACTATCACCGTGTGACCGTGGCTTTACGCTCATCATACTCGGCTATAATAATATCATAATATATAATATAATAATATAATATAGTAACGGCACGGCGGCGCTCGTAATCATTCCTCCTTCTGTTTCGCCACCGCGCCGCCGATTTCTAACCCGGTAAATTACGTATATCGTGCGGACGGCAGGCGCCGGGCACGGGCTCGCACATAAAATTACGGAGTGATATGATATTATGGGTATATTATAGTTGACAGATATCAAAATTATATCTGTTAAAATTTGTAAAGCTGCCGAACGAGTTACTTTTCTTTTCTTTTTTTTTTTTTTTTAACTATTTTCAATCGAGTTTGTTTAAAAATAAGTAGGTAAGTTCAGTCGGTAGAGCGTAGTATAACAGGATATTTTGTAAAATAAGGGACGGGGGAATTATTATTATAATAGCTACTTAGCTATTATATTTGGCCGAACATACAAGCGATGTATAAAACTTTAATTAAATTTTTTTTTGTGCGTTTCCTGAAAGCCGTCAAAAAGTTTTCATATTTTTATCACATTAACATTGTACTGCTATATACCTATAGCTAATATTTGATGTTAATTTAAAGTTTTGATTACTTTCCGTCTTACAAAAGATTTTCGTAATTATCGGTGATTTTCCTTTACTGAATTTTCTATGGGAGAACTCTCTTTATCCGAAAATTTCTACTCGATAATGTGTATTACGTCACTGAGTTAACTTGAATGTTTCAGTAGAAGTGGGTAACTTGGAACTGTATAATATACCTAGTGCTTAATTTGAGGCACAAACATAATTTATTATGGTTTTCGTTGATACTCTGGAATAAATATAAATCACCTTTTATTTATATTTGAACATTTTTAAGCACTATTAATTATTATTTTTCAGCCCTCCCCCCCTAAATTCGTCATACTACCACCAATATCCTAACCGATGAGCAAAATATTTCCATCTCTATTGACCAAATTTTTTTTTCGTTTGGAAATAAAATAAAAGGACTAAATTGCACTTTTTGTACTGAAATAAAGTTATTATTATTATTATTATTATTATTCTTTTTTTTTCATACATTTTTCCCGAAGATGGTACAATAACAGTGCAGATAAATACATATATATATATATATATATATATATATATAATAATCAGAGATTCAATTTCAACAAACAATAGTTTCAATTAAAACAATTAAAAGTCCTCGTTTAAAAAAAAAAAAAGATACTAAATATTAAAATATTGAAAATTATGGAATTTTAATATTATGATTTTATTCTTAACATTTTGATATTGATACAAGATAAAATAAGATATCATGTAATATATAAATAAATGAATGATAATTCATTTGAGTGGTCATGAAGTAAATATTTATATCACAATCAAATTATAAGAAAAATAAAAAAACTGTATTTAATAAAAAAAATACTCTTTTGAGGAACTTTAATTTATAAAAAGTAACTCTTTAAGGGAGGCTCCTGTTGTTTTCTCAAAATAAATTTTCGGAATGGCGTGTACGATTTAGAAAAGTATTTGAGCAATGAACTTGATGTTAAATTTTTGGGTTAAATTATCTCAATTCTTCTAAATGATCTAAAAAAAACTTAAGAAAAAACTAAAGAAAATATTTATACATTTAATTACGTAGTTACAACATTGTTGTGTGAAAAAATTTTAATATTTTCGTTTTTTTTTTTTAAGTTCCAAAATTTTTATATTATAATACAATTTTTGTTAAGGTTTTTTAGTTCATCTATTTAAATAATATAGTGTTTATTTAAAATTTTTCATTTCCATTGAAAATTACGCTCTGCAGATTGCATCGTCAACAAGATACAAATTTCAGATTCAAAATTAGACAAATTTAAATTTAAATTTAAAAAACAGAATAAAAATTTATTTTTGTTTATTTTTTAAGTATAATAAATGTATGCTTCAGATTTCAGAAATATTAGTTTTATATGTTGATTGAAAAGGAATTTTGAATGTTTATGTAACTTTAACTTTGTAAGTCTATGTTATTTATTAGTTTTGTACACGTTAAAAGTAACTTGTTCAGTTAAATGTCATTTTAAGACAAATAACTTATTACTTTTAACTTTTAAACTCGTATAACTGCTCAGTCTGGAAAATAATAATTATATAACTATCAAGTGTACACATATCTATTTTTTTATAAGAAAGCACTATAGTGAAAAATAAACTCTATCAAAACACATTTTTCTACTTACAATACAGAACTACAGAGGGATTTTAGACTAGAAATATTAATGATCAAAATTTAAAGAAGAAGCTATATACGTATGTCTATATACAGGACCTATTTTTATTGCATTTTAATATTTACTCCAATAATTAAAACGAAAATAAAAACATCAAAAACGGCTTCCATACAGGATCATCAGAAATAAACTTTACAATTGTAATAATAGGTATTTATACTCTGAAACCACTGAGTATCCAAAATTATTAGAAACGTGAAAGTTAATTTTTATATTATATAGTGTCCTCATTAATATTTCAAGTTAAAACAGTAGCATGCATTAGCCCAGGATCAAAATTAATAAAAAAATTTCCTCATCTCAATCTCACAAGAAATGATACTGATGTATGGTGCTAACTCTATCAATGTCTGAATCAGACATCTATCAGTCTGATAGATGTGTAATGTATGTCAGAGGCGTATACAGAGATCTGGAATGGGATAGCCAATTTATGAGTTATAAGCAAAAAGCAAAAGGTCATCAACTTATTTTTTACGTCGTTTTACTATACATTTTTTTGTGAACGGGGGGGGGGAACAATTGCCCCCATTAACCTTCTCCCGTATCCGCCTTTGGTATATGTATTTTTGATTTAGTATAATATTGAATTTAAAGCTGTTTTACCCAAATGTTTAAATTGAATTCGAAGTTCTTTCAAATCAAGTGAAGGATTTGGAAGAACTTCATATATAGAAGTAAACTATAGTTAACACTTCCTACATATATCGCTGGTTACTATAAAATCAATCATATAAAAAAGTAAAAAAGTAGATAGTGAAAAAATAAAAGTTTCTAAGAGAGCAGAAGAAGTTTGGTCTAAAGTGAAAAAAATTTTTCGATTGCATTCCTAATTATGAGAATTTCATACTGCAAGCTATAACAATTTTAAAATACTGCTCAAAACAATATGAACATAAGAACATAAAGTTTTTGAAAAGTATTACTCAGCTTAAAATTTCTTTCTCTGTGGCCATATAAAGTCATTCCTACATATACTCGAAATTACCAAATTAGGGAAAAATGTATTCATTCTTTTGATATATGCACTTATACCACTATAGGTATGAATAAATTTTTTTTGCATCTACCTAAATTGACTGATAATAGACTGAATAGAGTTTCTCTCGATAAAATAAATAATAATTATGATTTATGTTATAAAGTAACAAATAAATACGAGTTGATCTATATTCTATAATGTCAGGATGATATAAATTAATCACCATAGTTTGATATTGTTGAGAACATGTTTATAGATACCACACGACTAATATATGATAAAATATCCCAATTTGTATTATTATATTACTAATTAAATAATACTCAATTTTATAATTTAAAAACTTATAAATATATCTTAATCCATCACTGGTCATAATATTGGTCTAAAAAGTCCACTTCAAACTTGCTCAAAATTAATTTTTTCTTATAACACTGCCGGTTTCACAATATTCCAATACTCTAATATGGTAGTTCAATCTTTTGGATTTTCGAAACTTGCGTAGAATTATATATTTTGTAATTTATAATAATTTGTAACCATCATAAAACCCCCTTCGAAAATCAATAATCGATTTTGCCTGTAAGACAGTATGTGAGTGTGATGACACCCCTGTAGGCTGTACATATAATAACAAAAATATATTTTTTTTTACAATCGAATTTTATAATTGACGGGGTGACTGACCTATATACTATTGACTATATGATATATACAGTAGGTATGTTAAAAAGTTGACCAAATTCTCAAAATTTTTTCTTTTTCCAGTTTTGTTTTCCAGGATTCTTTAGCCAGTCACTAAACACTTTTTTTTTTTTTGCATTAAATCATGCATTCAAACATTAAATCGAAACAGCTGACTGAAGTATTGCCTTATTTATGCATGTCTGTTTCATATTCAAAGTGGCAATTTATTTTCAGTTAGTATTATTGTCTGCAGCTCAACTGCTCGTATGGAATATATTATAGCTATATTGTATATAACCACTGCAGTGTACTACCTATGTAATATATGATTTTTGATTTAAAATTATGTTATTTTCTCGTTATGACACGTATTTTATTCTTTTCAGTATAAAATCGTGAGATTGGAATAATTCAGAAATCAATTTTTACCGTAATTTTCACCGTACTTTCACCGGGCGCCATTATGATGGGGCGTAAAATGTAAAAATATTTAAAATTTTCGTCCCGCTTTTAGAAGTGGAGTCCCATTGATATCACTTTAATAGGAATTTTGGTAGAAATTGACGAATGACCTTTTTTTTTTTTGCTTATTAAAAGTTAAAAAGGGGCGCTACAATTATTTTTGCCCCGGGCGATAAATTATCTGGATCCGGCACAGATAATATATTATACGTTAAGCTCAATACCCGAAAAAAACCGCACAGACCTAATTCTGGTTGTTTAAAACGACCAAACCCCGAAATAAATTATTATTTCGGTTTTCTGGTAAAATCTCGAATACCACACCTCGAAATACTCGTTATCATTATTATTTAATAGACAATATAATGTTCATTATGTACTGTTATAATAATTATTATGTATTTTATACTTATTTTATATATTATTATCATGAATTTATAGGTAATATAATGTATATTGATTAAGTTGATCTGATCGATATGCAAACTGAACTAGTTTGTGGATAATCAATTCATATTAATCTGTCAAGATCATTTGACAAGATTTACTATTGTACGACCACTAAAAACCAAACCTCCGAAGAAGTAGCTTATCAACTCATTGAAATTTTTTGTATTTTTGGTGCTCCTTGTATTCTCCAAAGTGTTAACAAATGAAAATTTTTCAATAATATAATAGAAAATTTAACTGATATATTGAAGGGATTAAAAATATTTCACGGAAGGCCACGGCTTTCCCTAAGCCAGTGGTCAGTCGAAAATCAACGTGTGCATTGCACTGTGCAAGATATGATAGTGGACTGGATTTCGGACCATACAAGAATTTAAATACTTTCAATGAAACAATGCTTGGTACATTTCAACGTATTGGATTAGTAGATTACTCCATTGTATGAAGTTTACGGTGCTTTAAATTCTGAGGAAAATTTAGAAAAAGCTGTTTATACAGAAAAAAAAAAACAAACAACGAAGATATAGAATGGCATTATTGGCATTATTATATAGGCATACGTTCACAATTCAAAAAACATTGAAAAATAATATTTGTACAGAATATAATACGGGACAAGCCCCCCCCCCCAAAAAAAAAAAAAGTACAATAATATATACAAAATAAGAAAACATGTAATTAATAATGGTTTGAATATACAGATAATATAAAAACGTTTTATTATAGACAAAATGAGGATTCACTTTTTTAGCTATTCGTGTGAAATGGACTAAAGGAGAATTTTGAAAGAAATTAGAGGAAGAGCGGGGAGTATAAAAAGGGACAGAGAAGCGAGTCACGAGTATGGACAAGATTTCTGAAATTAATAAAAGATAAAAGAGTAGGAAAATACATTTTTGAAGAGAGGAAATTTGTGATAAAGGACAGATTACATGCATGTCGAAGATCCGCTAAAGTAGCATTATTCAAGACACATAGAATAGGAGTGTACTCGTGGGGAGGATAAGAAATATTCAATCTATAGGTAATAATAGATAGGAATTTACGCTGGACCCTTTCAACCACAGAACTGGCATTAGCAGTGAAATGGTCCCAGAGAGTACTGCCGTATTCGAGAATCGGACGAACTAAGGCACAATACAGAACTTTGAGGGGCGATAATAGATTTAACTCAGAAGAGAACTGAAGGATGAAGCTGAGAACCTTTAATGCCCTGTAGCAAATTTCTTCAATATGTTTAATTGTGGAAATGTCATGGGTGAGCGTGAAGCCGAGATCACGGATAGAGTCGGATGATTTAATAGGAATATTCTAAATAAGATAAGGAAAAGCAATTCGGGAGCATGAACGATAAAAGAAAAAGACTGAACATTTAGGGATGTTTAGGGAGAGGCCGATGGACTCACCCCAAGCAACTAAGTTATTTAGATTTTTCTGGAGCAGTTGACAGTCGGAAATGGAATTTATACGAAAATACAATTTCATGTCATCGGAAAATATAAGAAGATTAGCATTAAGAAGAACAGAGGAATCGGAATTTACAAGAAGAACAAAGAAGAGAGGACGCCGAATGGAAGAGTGAAAGCAGATGAGGATGTACCAAGAATAGAGACAAAGAGATATGACATCGATTAGACAGGTAGGAGTGAAGTCAAGAGAGAAGTGGACTGCCTATTCCAAGAAGATCAAGATTATTTATAAGTACATTGTGGTCAACCTGATCAAACGCTTTGGAGAAGTCCGTATATATGACATCTACTTGGCTATGTTCACGAAAAGAGTCAAAAATAAAAGAGATAAGAAACTAAGAACTAGATTACAAGTCGTAGTTGAGCGACCCGGTCGGAAACCATGTTGTTTGTCTACGAGAATTTTGTCGAGTGTGGACCGAATGGAGTTGAACGATAGTTTCAAAAACTTTAGAGAGGTGTGGAAGGATGGTAATAGGACGGTAATTGGAGACAATTTTTGGATCATCGGATTTAAGGATTGGAGTAATGGAATCCATTTTGAGAGCAGTAGGGAATATACCAGAGTCCATGGATTTATAAAATAAAAGAAAGAGGGGCCAAGCATCTCTTATCATCTCTTAGCTTATACAAAAAGTCACCTTTTATGCCGTCATGATCAGTTGATTTGAAATTACGAAGAGAATTAAGTGCGTAACTGACGTCATCCAAGGGAAAGAAAGCACTAGAAGTAAAGATAAAATGTATGGTTGATGAAGCCAAAGAAGAAATAGCTAGTGAACTAGATCGAGGGGTGTAAATAGTGAAAAAGAACATAAAGAACAAATTTTCTATATCGGCGGGGTTTGAACTAATAGAATCTTTAAAAACAACATTAGAAAGGATAGAAAAAGAGGACCATGATTTACGAATGAGAGACCAGAATAAGCGGGGATTGGATTAGAGAGGAGTCTCAGTACGGGAAATAAAAGCACGGTAGCATTGCTTTGACTGGAATTTGTAACGGGCGCGGAGTAGTTATAATGTGATGTATAATTATCATTTTACATACATTTATTATTTACGTAACAAAATTATTAAATATATTATGTTTATATATATTATGATTTTTTCATGTGTAATTGACCAAGTTCCAGTTTTATAAAAATTATATTTTATGGTTTGGGTTCTGGTTGTTGTTAGAACAGGTCTTCAGATATAATTATTATTCTAAACTTTTATTAAATATTTAGTTTAAAGACTAAATATGTTATAATATTAAAAGTTTAGGTTTCCTTAGAGAGATTTCAAAGACTCATAATTGTAGATATGAGTTACTAGTTCCGAAAACAGTTATTTTTAATTTGGCTCCTTCCCTTGTGTTAATTATGCAGGAACCTCAAAAATATTATTACCTTATAAAAACATGAGTTTTTCAAATACTACCATCACTTATTATAGTCCGACTCGTTAGTCGGATTTAATGATTTTGAATCATTCCTGGAAATTTAAATGTTTGTTCTATATGACTAAAGATACATTCGTACTTAACTAAAATAATTGTTTTATGATTGTATTTCACACGTGAAATATTTTTATTTTTATTAATCATATAGCTATAACAACGCATTATATATTTATTTATTTTATACAAAAAACAGACTCATACTGTAGTTAATAATTTATTTCAACATATCTTCTTCTCCTTCGCCTTCTCTCCCAACTATTTGGGGTCGGCCACCCTGGTCCTACACTTCCACATAACTCTATCTCCCGCATCTTCTTCACTTACTCCCACCTTCCTCATATCACTCGCCATTACATCCCCCCATCTCTTTTTCGGCCTTCCCCTCCCCCTCTTACCAACAACATGCATTTCCCCTACTAATCTTACTGCCTCAGTCTCTTCCCTCCTTAATACATGCCCGAGTCATCTAAACCTATTCTCTCTCAATTTGTCTACTATAGAAGCTACCCCTATACTACCTCTGATATACTCATTCCTTATTTTACCCTCTCTAGTAACTCCACTCATCCACCTTAACATTCTCATCTCAGCGACACTCATTCTCTGTTCTATCTTTCTATCTACTGCCCAACATTCTGTTCCATACATCATTGCAGGTCTCACCACTGCCTT
>JAIPRL010007945.1:0-21787 GCA_025469235.1 Pemphigus obesinymphae | reverse complement strand
GATACTTAAAAATGAACTCCAAAAATTGAATCTGAAACCCATTAACCGGAAAAAATTTAACACGTTTTAAACCCGAAACCCGTAACCCAAAAAAAATATTAACTGTTTTTCAACACCGAAACCGGAATCCGGAAAAAATTAAAACCGTTTTTTAACCACGTATCAGAAACCCGAAAAATGTTTAACCGGTTTAAACCCGTAACCCGAAACCTGAAAAATTTTAACCCGTTTTGACTCCCTGATTTTTACTATAGATCTGAAATTAATAAATACATCATTGGGATATAATATAAAGTTTATCAACGCCTCAATTTTTAATTAATTTTTTTAAACGATTTGTTTTATTATGTCTATTTTTAGAATATTTGAAATATTTTCTTGAAATGTTTTTTTTATTAAATATGTTATTAAAGAAATCCAAATTTTGTCAATTATTCCATATATTTATATGGTAAATTTTACGTTGGTTACAATGTAGATAATCATCCACATTTCTTTCTCATTTTTTAAAATAATATTTCCATCTTTTTTGATGTATTACATATGAAAATATTTATGTTTAAGTCAAAATTCGCAAGTTAGACTTAGTTTATAAGTTAGAACAAATCCAATCCAATACATTTTTGCGATTTTGTTTTAGTTTTTATCGACATAGTTAAAAAAAATAAAATTATATTTTATCCTATTATTTATCAAATGAGGTGTTTTTTTTTTTTAAATTGAGTGATATTTTTGATTTAAACTACCCAATTAAATAATGTTGAACATTAATTTCGTTTCATCGTATCACATATTATTATTTTACTTTTCTTTTTTTCCAAAGAATATTTTTTTTTAAATATAAAAATTCAACATGAATTCAAAATTATTAGTTAGTTTGGCCATTTCTAATATGATTATAGTTATTTTAATTGAAAACAACATAAATTAAAATTCTACTATATAAAATACAAATAATAAAATTGATTATTCAAAAATGTCCTCAGGATCTTTTTTTTAAGTTTTTTAAATCGAACTTTGTTTTAATATTTAAACTAATTAATCCAATAAATATTCATAGAATTAAATACAAATAATATAAAATGTGTGTAATGTTAAATATACGTTGCCTGTTTTATTCATGATTGGTGTATCGTGCACATTAAATAAACAGTGAATTCATGAATTTAAAATTACTTTAATTCATTAGGTAATAATGATATCCTAAATTAGTTTTAAACACATAATATGTAAACTGCATAAAATACACGGTTTAAAAAAAAATGTAATCACGGGGGACCGCTAAAAATCATTACATTGGGAAAATAATTCTAAGTGAAGTTTGATTATTAAAATTATGTAATATTTATACAATATTGTGTAAACATTTTTTATGTACCTTCTTATAAATCTAACAATTTATAAGTATAAACGTTTTACAATAATAATTATTACAAAAAAGCATGTTATTGTATTTTCTATATTATATTTAATTTTTTATAACTCACAATACATAGTTTTAGTATCACGGAAAATTTTCCGAATATTTGACGAAAGTGTAAATGAACTGTATGATTATTTTTTTTTTTTAATACTTAAATAAATACAAAAATATACTTTATTACTCGAATACCTATTTATAATTATATATATTGTATTTTACATAAAAACATTAGTATAATCAAAATAGTAATGAAAACATTACCTCTATATATATAAATTATAATTATGAAACTTTAGTGTTCTAAGAAATACGCTTCGTCAATAGAATTTTAATATTTTATATTGTTCCCAATTTATGATTTAATAAATTAAGTTTTTATTGAATTGATATTTTTCTAAACGTATAATTTATATATGAAGTACCTAGAATAAAAATAAAATTATAAATTTTCTATGAATATCCCAGTTAAAAAGATGCTAGACTAAAAAATTTTAGTAATTAAAATGCTACAAAGTCCACAAAAAATATTGATATATGAACTATACGCCGTTTAAGAGATAAAATCATTTATGACGTTTTGTTGAAATTCGATACTTAAAATGATGTTTTTTATATTTTAAATAATTGCCTATATACCAAATACGCCTTTTTGCTATACTATATATTTAGTTTGGTGAAGAACATACTTTAACTTTTCGTCTTTCAAACGGTATTACAATTTTGTATCTATTTTCTTTTAGATCTATATGGCATTTAAATGTTGCGTAAATATGGATTTTTTTTAAATGAAAAACTTTGATCACGCAACAATAAATATTGTTACGGACACAGATCTATTTAAAAATTACTTTCTAAATAAATTTAAATTGTTATTTTTTTCTTTTCATTTTTAATTTTTCTTAAAATTTCATAAGAGTTTACTACAAAAAATCCCTAGAAAAAATTCGGACGTATGAAGTATCCTTAAGGGAAGGCACATATTATTGAATATGGCATCACGCTATCACGTTTGTATATCGAGTACTCACATAATGGGCGTATAATATTTGTTGTTACGTTCAAATTTCAATTATTTTATATCGAATTACTATAATATCGTATTATATAAAGTGCGATATTTGAGAGGGTGCTTGAAAAGCTTATTCTGTATTGTGGATGACAAAAGCCCACTTTCAAGCCCCCTCCCGTTGTTTACTAATACGCCGTGGTATACGGTGGTATTGTATTCATGATTATGTCATAGTATAGAAACTGTTTTGTGACCTCAGACCCCGGAATAGAGGTAAACGGTTTGTGTTCGCCGTCGACGCACGCAATGTTAGTCGATTTGGTTAACTAATTTCGTATAAATGCTGGCCAAGGGCGGTTGGAAGGATAAAGTAGTTGCTCGGCAGGACGCACGCGAGGACGTGCCGTACCAGCTTCCGTCATCTACTTCCGGTGGTGACAAAAGTCCCTCTCTCCCCGCGCCACGGTTCTCCTCTGCATTTGCAGTTTTCCCGGTGCGAGATATGTGCAGTTCGTATTACGAGCATCAGGCCCTCCGTCCGCCCATCGTTGGCCGCGTCCGTTCTTTTCCTCCTCCTACACACCGTCGTCACCGATCCACGATACCCGTCGTAAACGGCCCCGTGTCGCGACAAACTCCACGTAACGGCGTTTCCTTCCGCACAGTGGCGCAGGATGTAGGATACCAGCCACACAGTTATTAGCATCCGCAGGACCGACCCATTTATATGTACGGTCCTTGTCGCCGAAAAATGATTTCTCGCAAGACGCGCTCTCTCGTCGGATACTGTATAACTATTACGTATATAATAATATAACGATCTCGTCTTAATTAAATTAATACTCCCAAAATAGCCGAACGCGATAAGGCATTACGCATTGACTCATACGTACAAATATGTATATGTAAACATGTATATATATGTGTGTGTGTATGTATAACATCCGGGCAGTCCCTGGAGGCGTCGTTTTGGAAAGTGGCCAGACGCAAGTACATTTTCCAGGGTTCGGCCACAAGTCATTGGTTTTAAAAGAAATCCCCGTTTCCGTAATCGTAGTGATAACAACAAAGAATAGTCGTTAACATTTTTAACATTTTAATTCAATATTTTCATTACGCATCCATAGAAAAGATCATGTGTTAAATGACTAATGACTTTTAAAGTATAAATCCGTAGAAAACATGTCCACCTAGTATCTACAACAAAATATGTTTATAACGCCGCTTCACACTTAACACGATACACCTATAAAAATCGACAGTAAATTATGGTTATCTAGGTACTTCATGGATTGTGAAACAAGATAGAGTCTAAAGTAATCCAGACCAATATTCACCGTGATTTATCGGAGCTATTATGGACATTGAATACTGTAATATATTTTGACTTGTTTATTGATATACAAACTCTACGTGTATAACATTATTTTCTTATACGAAAATGATAGACTTTAAAACATTTATTTGTTTGTAATTATTACATAAAAATTAATGTTTTAAAGTCTATATGATAAATGGAAAAATACAATTTTACAAAGAATATAAATGTATTGAAAACTGTAAATGTATTTCTACAATTTTAAAATAAAGATTAGAACCAAAGTTTTGGAAAAAATAATAATAGTAAAATTTGAATTGTTCTAAATAACTGTGTTTTAAGTAAAACCTATTTATTGATTTTCATAGGTATAGAACTCAATCTCTTTTTGTTTCAAGAATATTATAATTTATAAACAAGTTAATATAAATAAAGGATATGTCATAACTGCATTTAATAACTCATTCTAACTCAAACCTAAATCCCTATGTCATTTTCTAAAGAACCAGAACCTGGTCTGAAAACTAGGGGGTAACAGTCTCTGATTGAAATGTACATAATGAATAATGTTTATAAAATATTTTACAAAATCAAATTTAAAATTGTTTTCAAAATATTTATTTTGAATGACTGTATATTTATTATTTTTTGTAATCTATATAGAATATTATCATAATAACAAAGTATATGTTCAATCAGATAAATATCAAAAATGTAATATTTTTAATATAGGTATTATATTGTATTTTAAAATATTTACCTGTTAACAATTAATAGGGGTAGCAATATTAAATTTTAATTATGGATTAAAAATTAGCATAACAATTTACGAAGTAGTAAAAATTAATTAAAAACGTTGATGTTGAATAGATGAAATTTTATTGCCGTTCAAAGTTTAATGAATGTATTAATTATATACATGTATATTTTTAGACGATAAATTAAGCACAATATTATCTACATAAAAAAAGTTTTAAATAGGAATATTAAAAAAAAAAAATTCTACAAAATATGTATAAATCATTAACATAAAAATTAAATGTTGTTGAATAAATTCTTCACAAAAATGACTCTATAATAATTTAATACAAAAATACACATTTTATTGGTAAAATAAGATATGGATAAAAATATTATAAAATATATTGTATTGACGATTTACAAAAATGTTAAACTATTTGGTAAAAATAAAAATTTAATTGTGTAAAATATATTTAATAATGTTCACTATGTTAATTCTATTTTCTATTGTTGGATTTGAATGTTATGTTTATATCGTTTCATAATTAGTATTTTGTATTTTATTCCTAAATTCGTACACGATATTGGAAGGGAATTGAACCAAATCATCCAAAGGTTTCGCGGTCATGGAAAAAAGTTTTAAAAAGCTATATAGTAATTCCCCACTGAGAATCTACAGAAATGCAATAACAATGACACCTTCTTTTTTTAAAACCACTGACGCGTATTGACCGGATATTTAGCTTTTATTTTCAGGGAACCTATTCTTTTTTCGATTGGAGAAATGAAAAAGGTAAAAGAAAAATACAATAAAATGGCCAATGTGTCTGAGTATACTCAAGTAGATTGACATCGGATTCGCGTATAATATATATATATATGTAGCTTTTTTAGGATTCTCAATTTCTTATTATATAATATATATATACATTTATATATTTCCACTTCCTAGCTCTGCAGGAACCGATATAGCAGGTGATGACCAGTAAAATGTTCGTTCAGGAGTAAAATATTATTTTTTTGTAAACTTGACAATATTATCTAAAGAAAATCTGAATTTTACAGGGGAGTGAGTTCAACAACTTTACATTTATATTTTACTCTCCAATATTGGTAAACAAAAGAAAAATAGAATTTTTATGTGTCATTATTAAATCACATAGCTTAAAATATTTCTCCGCAAACGTTTTAGTTAATTAAAAACGCACTAAGTACCTAATAATAATTGAATTGGATATAATTTAGTTGTGATCATTCAATTTTCACTAAGCACTGATCGTATATTTGAATAAAGAATGCTCCCGAAAAATGATTAAATGTATGATTTTATTTAAATACCAAACTGAATTTTAAGTAATATTGTATTGTACTATTGATTTTATATTTAGTAGTGTACAAAAATAATTGCTTCGACGTTAGAATATTAAAAGTTTTGTATTGCGAAATAAAATCATAAATAAATCTTCTTCTTCTCCCTTGCTTCTTCTCATTACTGGGGTCAGTCACCCTAGTCCTATACGTCTACATTCCTCAATCACCCACGACCCGCTTTCTCATCACTTATACTCGTATACCTTACATAATCCGAAATTGTATGCCCCACTTTTTTTTACGTTCATCCTCTTCACAAATTTCTTTCAATTTACAACTGATCCCGTTTATTAATATTATTTCTCTATGTCTTCTAACCTCAAATTATGCCTGGGCCATTTCAATATAAACTTCCTCATAATATAATAGTAAATAAAAGAATTCAAATAATTAAAACGCATTTAAAAAAATTATTAACGCCTAAATACAAGAATAACGGTTTTAAATAAATCAACATTTCATTGTTTTCATTGTATACCTCATAACTAATAAATTTGTAATCTTACAACTATTTCCGGTAAACTGCTTAAAGTTATATATTTCGATTAATTTTATCTAGTTGACGCCGTAAGGATCGAGTATAATATTAAAACAAAATATATACCTACTTTACATTTTTACATAATAATAACAGTATAACAAAAAATTACACACACATAAAAAATGCCTGTAATTCAAACTTTTCTTTAGAAAATATTTAAAAACAATTTAAACGGCCTCTACTCTAATTATTACCTAAGATTTATAAAGAATTCTATAGTTTTTATCCGGAAAAAAAATATTTTTCAACTGCCTTTGAAATATAACATAGAACATAAATTTAAAGTGGAAAAAGTTCGAACACTAAAATTATCTTGAAATAAAACTTTATTGAAATAAAAATAAAAATAATTATTTTTTTTTTTTTCAAGTATAAGAAAGAGGAAATGCAGTGATCGGAAAAGTTCTTTGTTTCGTATAGTTTTATTTTTATTTTTATAGTGGTTAAATTTGAAGTCCCTGGGCGTTTCTTTCTGCAATGAAAAAAATAAAAAACCATCCATAACCCTAAGCGCAGTTAGCTCACGTAGATTATTAACGGTTTTATGTTGGCAGAGTTTTCCCGTGGCAAACGGCTCGGAAGCATTTTAAAATGGTAAATAATATTACGAACATTAATCCGCGGAAGGATAATTTACAACCAACCTCCTTCCATTCACGTGTCAAAAATATATGGCTATCGCCACGATGAATCCGGATGAACGATCTAAATAATCTAAAACTTCGCTATAATCCTATAGAAAAATAACATGAAGATGTATATTTCGTGTTTATATTTTATATTATCGTATATACATATCTTAAGAAAATATCGTATTCATTTAATATAAACCAGAAGTAACGATAAATGTATTAATTGTAATTTTTACGTTTTTATTATAATATATTTAATATTTATCGTATTTAATTGTAAAAAAACTATGAAAGTTCAAAATTACAATTTATTTTTGAAATTTCGGTAATTTACAGATACACTTTTTTGATATAATATTCCTTATATTATTATTTTATACTAGCTTGAGTACTAAATCCTTCTGGAGTAGTTTTAGTTTTAGAGCACAACGCATTTTGAGTACAACTTGTGTAGATCAATCTATTTATTATACTACGATCAGTAATACTAACTGAAGTTTTTCTGGAGATACTATTGTGTTTGGGAAAATAGCATTTTCTTTCTAGAAGATAGCAGTCTAGCCATTACATTTTATCGATTGTCTAGGTGGATAAAATAAATTATCTTGGAATTAATCAGCTGAAATTAAAATTTTCAGATTTATTTTTATTTACATTAATTTTATGTGTTACTTCAATTATTTTCTACTTGTAATTTAGTCAATGTTTTAATGCAGTCAGATTTAGGCAAAATAAATTGCTTTATATATTTTGACGTATCAACTGTTGTAGAATTAGTTGTTGAACAAAAACCGACCAAGTTTCAACAATTTATAATTTGTAGAAAATTAAGTTGTAACCAAGTTGTAACTTGGTTCATATTGAATTTAAAACTAAATATTTTATGAACTAAAATAATTTTAATAATAAATATCTATCCAAATTCAGTATCAAAAATAAGGGATCTCATTTAAAAAATCCAAGTTTTTCGCGCATGTGTAGAATTTGTGAATTTATATTATCTTATAGATTCAAAAATGAACTTAAATATGTTATATATAAGTTCTAAAAGCCCAATATAATTTGTAACAAATATTTTGGGAAATCATGTAAGTACCCAAATTATTTTATATATTAATATAAAACAATACATAAATACAAAGTAATTTGCTGGTCAACATAGGGTAAATAGTAAACGACATATATTTTAAGCTCGTATTTTGGTCAATATCACTTATGTATATGTATTTTATTAATTATGACAAGTTAATACTCGTAATACTATGAATAATACTTTTTTACGATATATAATATTTTAAATATATTATGATTTAATAATTAATGATGATTTTTCAATATAATAAAACAAAAAACGAATCTAAATAGTCTGTTGGATATTGAGAAATAAATGAAAATATCCATGCAAAAGAAAAAAAATATATAAAATATCATAATCTTCACTTTACTGTTAAAAGGTTTATACTTATTTGAAACAACAACATAAAAATTAATATAGTACTTCAATATTGAATTTCTGAGGTTATTTTTTTTATCCCACCAAACTAACGACGTATGATATAAATTTTTTATTAAATTACCAATTAAATAATATTGAAGTAAATATAGATATTTATACATCTATGAATATGTAAAAATCAATAAAATGTATAATATGAACGATGTTCATTGGACATACTATTGCTAATGCTAATTTTCATTCTGTTTTTATTTCAGATCGGTTTTTATGGTTAAGGTTGATAGTAATCCATCATCTTGGTAACGTAAGTAAATTATTTTGAGTATATTTTGGCTAATTTACTTATATAAAAATATTTTTTTAATATAATATACAATGTTAGGTAGTATCATAATTAACATAATGCAAAACCGTTATAATTATAACTTGTTTATAAAACGTTAGGTTAACATTTCTTCTTTAATACAAAAATATAATTTCCATTATATAAGTAGCTATAACATTTTTCTAATTAGGTGCTACAATTGTATAGATAATCCAATAAAAAAAATAATTCGAGTGGAACATCATGCTTTTTTATGAATATTAATCAATAACCAATAACAATTATTAAAAATAATATTTCTAAACAATACAACTAACATAGAAATATAAGTATTATTCGATATAATATTTAATTTCAATTAAAGTGAATTCATATTTTGAAGCTTAATAATTTATTCGTATACATATTTTATAAGATTTTTATTTAAATTTTATTATTTATACTAAATAATCGTAAGGTATTCTTGTTTCTAATATAATATTATATTCTATTTATGAATAATATATAGGTGTAAATACTATTTTTTAAATATTTTAATCAATTACATTAAAGATGCCTATATAATACATTTTGAGAGTTCAATCTATTTATATATGATTAATTTTCAGTATAACATTTATTTATCATGTATCTATATATAGAAATATTTTCAACAATTATGTGAATAGATAATATAAAATAATAAAATGATATATATATTATAAAAGAGTAGATTTTAATAATGTGTTTAAAAGTCTATACGTAAATTATATATTTACTTTATTATTATATTATAATATATTTCATGTACAATTATATTGTATTTTATGATCATGAGGGTGGTGACAAGAGGGCAAAGTGATAAAAAGGCTAGGAATGGTAAAATTAGATCGAGTGTAAGCATTTAGGTGACATTATGACCACAAAAGTAAACATTAAGGCTGGTAAGGACAAATAGACCCTACTGTTAATATATATTATATATTTAAAATATAAAAAATATGTTTTAAAACTTTTAAAAATAATAAAAATGTATTTCTATACTATTGCTTTATAAATCCGTATGATTCTTATCGTGGTAAAGTTTGTTTTGAACCATAACCTTATTTAACGCTTCTATTAGAACGGTATATAGTAATAATACAGTTAAAATCGTTTTTTACTTTACAAATAACATTTCAGATCTGGTGACTACATTAAATCTATAACTACGATAATTAATTAAATATCGTTTTAGTCGTACAACTTTAAATATTTATTAATTTAATACTGACATCAGGGTTTGGAATCAAATTTAATATTACTGGCATTAGATACGGAACCTTACTAATACCCTAAACAGATTTTAACTCAAAACTGAGAACCCGAAGCAAATCAAAAACGGTTTTGGACCAAATACCCAAAATCCAAAAAAGTTCGGACAGATTGTTTTCGGTCAGGTAAAATTTTGAACTGCAAATTTGAAGGTGAAGTTGTTCTCCTGCCACGAATCCCAATGATTCCTTCAGAATCACCTATTCCATTCAGACGTCTGCAATTTCCAATTCACTTGACATTTGCCATAACTATTAATAAGTCACAAGGTCAAACAATGTCGATTTGTGGGTCGTATCTAAAAAATACGGTCTTTTCACATGTGGCGTGTTCTCGCGTTGGAAAACCGTCAAGTTTATTTATATATACTCCTCAGGAATTTACTAAAAATATTGTTCATCAACTCGCATTAAGATAAAATTAAACAAACATTATTGATTATAACGATTTGTTTTTAGGAAAATTGAGGTAATTTCGTAATAAAAAATAATCATGCAGGACAACGTCTGCCGGGTCCGCTAGTATATATATATATATATTTTTTTTTTTAATTTTTTAAAATTGCATTCTTATTTTTATAAAAATCCTTTAAAATTTACCTATACAGACCCCCTAAGATAACACCACACATGCGATTTTTAAAGAAAATAAAAATCCTATAATTTAAAAATATTTATGTACATTTTAAAAGTAATTTAGAATAAATCATTTTCAGTTTTACTCTGTATTGTTGTGTAATTACGATACATAACTGTTACAAAGCTGTTTTGCGAGAAAAAAATTATTCTCGGACAGTAGTAGAAATTGAAAAAACAAATTTTGACACAATATTTTAAACAAACGTATGTGTTCTACCGTCGTCATATTTTTTTCGATATCACAAATGAATCCCGAACTGCAGAATAGGGACAAATCCACATTTCCTGATTTTTCAAGAGAGGCTAAAAAATAAATAACATATAAAATATTATAGTTACAATTTTTAAAATCGTATATTATATTGTAACTATAGTAATGTTAACATTGTATGATAATTTTAAAAACGATATGTTTAAATCCTTTCTTTTAATTAATAATTTTATGTCAAGGACATGCCCCGTTCCTGCAGAAAACTATGTAAAGGTAGGTATAAAATAAATATTATTTATCATATAATTATTAATATTATACTTAAAATTGAAAGGTGAGAATAAGTGTCAAATTAATAAAAAAGATTGATATTGTTGTTTATTACTTATATTTAGAATGAGTTATAGTATATCTCTTCTTCTTCTTCTCCTTCGCCTTCTCTCCCAACTATTTGGGGTCGGCCACCCTGGTCCTACACTTCCACTTAACTCTATCTCCCGCATCTTCTTTACTTAAAAAGTATATCTCTTAAAATTAAAATAATATTGAAATTTTTTTTCATAAATATGATAAAAAATATTGTTTACACAATATTGAATATAAATTTTAGTTGTTTTACTTGTTTTAATATTACAATACTTTATATAATAAAAATATTGTGTATAAAATAAATGTAAAATGTTTACGTTAGTCATTGTTTATATTATTATTTTAATCTTTTCTTGAAGGCCATTCGACTATTGTCTTCCAAAAGTCTTTATACTCTTCCGGAATAAATTTTAGGGTGTTTTTGATATTATTCAATTTTTTTATTGATTGGAAATTTTTCATGGTATTTTTACGTTTTAGTTGTTCAAGGATATCTAAATATGAATGAAATGAAAAACCTAGATAATATTGATAACACTATTATATTAATAGAATACCTAAAGAATTATAATGTGCTTGTAATAATTTATACTTATTACTGGTTTATAGCAGCTGATTAATTAATAAAATTACAATTTATTGCAGAAAAGTGATATGTCCAAGACATGTCCCCGCAATAAACAGAAATTTTCGTGTGCTATTTTTAGTTGTTCGGACTATCGGATTTGTCTTTTTTTTTTTGCAGTAAACGGTGTATTTGTTTTTTGTTAACATGTGCTTAGTACTGAAAGACAATATAATTTGCGCTTTTGTCAGGCCTATATTGGAGTATGGCTCAGTTAACTGGGATCCAAGTACAGCTACATACTCTTGTCAGCTTGAACGTGTTCAACGTAAATTCCTGAAGTTTGTCAGTTATATACTCAAAATTGATTGCAATGCTCATATTTACTTTCCTGTTTTATCCCATCTTCACTTAGATTCTTTTGCTGACCGTAGGCATGCGTCAAATTTAACTTTTATTTTAAATTTACTAAATGGAAAAATAGACACTCCTACTCTACTATCGCAAATTCCACTTAAAGGACCTTCTCGTTTCACACGTCAATATGCCCCATTCCACATCCCACTGTTTCGTTCTTGTTATGTTAAAAATTAACCACTCCGTCGTTGCATGATACTAGCTAATTTTGACCCCTCTTTTTTTTATTGTTAATCAATTTGTTTTTCATTTCTTTATTGTCAGTTATTGTTATTATTATTATCATTATTTGTCTATTATTATTATTGTTATTAACTAATAATTTTTTATTTATTATTATTATTATTATTATCATTATAATGTCTAATTAAATATCATTTGTCTATCCTATCTATAGCTGTTTGACGTATATTCTTTAAATAAAATAATCTAAGTTCATAAAAAATTAAAAACTTTTTTTTTAAATTTAATGGTTTTTTTTTTTTTTTTTTTTTTAATACGATAGTAGAACACAGATAACTTTATCTACAATTATGTGTCAACATTTTTTTTTTTCTAATTACAAATTACTACATCCCGAGAACAATAACCGTGCGTTCGACATTCTGATACTGAAGTCAAATCGTAATATTTGAACACATGCTACTTCGTGTTTCACTTATGGCACGTGTGCATGTGAAAACTTGAAAGAGGCGGATCGTATGCGAGTTTTCATCAATGCGCAGCGCACCGTACGCGTGGCTATGAAATAGACCTTAGACCACAGCTGACAATGACACGCGAAAATGAAAATAAAACTCGGACACAATCCGTTTGTGACTGCCAATGCCGTATAACAGTTTGTGTTGAAAAATGGTGACGATTTTTCAATATTATACAGTGTGCCCCGCGATCATCACCCGCCGCAAGGGGGACGATCTCACGTCATGTGACGGGAGTCGGGAACCCCTCGTTAGTTGAACTGACTTATTCTTTGATTTTCGTAATGTTTATAATTCGATTTGACTTATATTTATTCCTGTATACGATCTTAAGGGATCTCCGTGGGATAGGCTATTCGGATTATAGGAGGAGTATCCCCGAATTTAAAAACCCGTTTTGATGGAGCTCCTCCATTCCAGTTTCCATTCCGCTTGAAATTGTCTATTTTTTTTTTTCTGACAAATATTGATTATGTGATTATAATATTATTATTATTATTATTAGGTATATTATATATACAAAATAGTTCTTTAAAAATTTAATATTACCAGTACCTTAATCAATAAACGAAGTTCTTCGTACATCCTACTGACCGATTTTTTTTTTTTTTTGTGAGAGCAAGTGAGGAGAAAGAATTCCATTTTTTAGGAACTAGTGTAATAGAACAGATTCATCTTAATACTAAAAAAAAAGAGAAATTAAACTAATTTTTTTTTATATCAAAAGTATGAGGAACGAAATAGATTCTTATCCATAAATAAATTACATACATGAATTTATAAATAAATGTCTATTTTATAATATTTCGGGTGGGTAATATGCAGCTCTTTTACCCTTTAGCATGAGTCGCCGCTGCTTAGTTGCCGGTCTAGTTATCCCTACCGGCCCTTATTGTCTACTTTCGTTGAATAAATATCATCTAAATATTTACACTCGGTCTAATTGACCCCATTTCGGTCTTGTTATTATCTCTGGTCTAAATGTCCCCTCCGGTCTTATTGTCATCTTCATAGGGACAACAAGACCTATTTTGGGACAATTAGAACAAACCAAAAAAAAAAAATAGGTGACAATTAATCCGTTCAGCCTAATTGTGTCCTCGGTCTTATTGTCCATTGTCCGTGTTACGAAACCCTATACGTAAATGAAATTAATATATTTAATGTTCAATAACATTGTATTTTATGATCATGAGCATGCACGAGTACACTTACCTACTCAGATATATGTACAAATAATCAAAGATTTATAATATGTACGTGAGGCGTTAATATTTTTGAGGGTGCCATTGGTCGCAAATTTATTCAGTGTGTGTGTTTACAATATAATGCGGTGTATATGAGGGGATCGGGAGCACAGAAAAACAGTATTATATTTTATTATTTTGCGTACATCGCACATTACGTGGTTATTATGTTAGGCTAAGCTAAAGTATATATATTGTATACGAGCCTCGAATATAATCGGTTCTATATATAATATATTATACATATTACACACACACACACACACACACACACATATATATATATATATATATATATATATGTAGTATAGTTATGTATATAAAAAGTAAAGAACAGGTGTTGAAGGGGATTTAGGGGTTGAAACGTGTTTAGTTTTGACTGTGTGTGTGTATTTGGTGTATATGTATGTGTGATTCTGGTGTATATGGCGACAACAACGACATTATGATATTTCAGGGAATGTGACGGACTGAATACGTGATAAGAATACCAAAAATATATTGATAGTATACCTATATTTTTTTGGACGCAGTAATAGGGTTGGGGGTTGAAGAAACATGAAGGATTCAAAAAAAGATGCCGGTATACTATGGGTATACTATGGGAAATCGGCATCTGTTTGGTAGTCGATAGTAAAATCTATCCCTTCGCCCGCCTACCACCGTCTTATTCGCACATGGTGTATTTTTTTCCCCACTTTATTTCTCAACTGCTTTTCAGCTACACTGTCGACTGAATTTGGCATATTATATTTTAAAATACAACATTCCCCCACCCCACCATAACCTGAACATATTCAAAGGTCCCCAAGGTAAACATATAGGGGTAAACATTTACTGCGACATTATTAATATTATATACGCTGCAGGTTATAGTCAACAAAATCCTAGAGGGACGTGGATTTCCGACCGAATGTATTACCGCATAGAGTGGCGTATATTCACAATATTACTAAAACATTGTGATCAGTGTCCTATAAATAGTAGGGAGAGGGTGGTCGAAGACTCTTAATCATAGTATTTATGTTCAAATGTATGTTAATATGGTTATTGGCTAGATATTGTGTTGATATTGTATTTCGGTACAGCGTGATCTAAGTATAATACATTCATTTTAAAAACCGATATTTACACCGTCTCTTTAACACATTTGATAATACACGAATTATTTTAGCCCAAAATGTGATTTTAAAATATAATGGTTCCAGTATTTATTAATATTCATATTAATTCTATATATATATATATATATACCAACTTTCTCGTATTCCCTCATTTTCTCCCATAAAGGTTGAATTTTGTATTTTAGTGAACACCTATATTATTAAAGAAATATTATATAAATATTTCATTATTCTATGAACAGTAGTTATTATGAAATTGAAACATTACGTTATTGATTATTTTTGCTATATCATCCACTTCCCATTTCACTCTTAACGATGGTATTTCATATATATATATACAATAAATATGTATAAATATATGAATATATTATTATACATATTTAAAAAAATATTTAGGTTAAACATATAAAAATTTGGGATTAATTTTTTTTTAAATAAAAAAAAATAGGTATACGAAATCTCCTTACATGTTTACTAGTTCAGTGAAACAACATCTTATATACACACATATATATATATATATATATATATATCCGCGTGTATTCAATAGGCATAACCAAATAGTGTGCATTTTATTATTTATGAGATAATTTACGATTCAACAATATCGAATAATTCATCGTTAAACTTATTGAAGGAAAGTTGTAAGTAATTATATTTGATTATTCAATAGATTGAATTAATTCATTATTGAAATAATCACTTTTATGGCCGTTTGGGTCATTAACGTTCAAATGACATAATTGAATTTATATGTGATTAATCAGATCCACGTTTTATGTGCCAACCGATTAAGATTTTATTTTACAATTCGTCATAAAACTTTTTTTTTTTTACGTTTCGTAATCTCCTGTACTTATTATACGACCTAACATTTTTATTCAAGGCGCTAAACCATTCGTTGCCTTATAATATATAGGTATATGTATATATTTCAGAGATTATCAATCTTATTCGTAAACTTGAATCCTTTCAATGTAACAGGTTAAGAACCTCGTCTCAAACTTTGTAAAAAGTAATCAAATAAAAATGGAAATATCATATTAAATACGTGGTTTCTAATATTTTAAATTATAATACCTACTAATTGATGAAATATTTACATTAACTTTTAGAAGATAAAATTTGATTAATAATTCATATTACATTTTAGATACATAGATACTAAAATATTTATAAGAAGATGTGCTACAATCATTACAAGTAAACATATATTTCATTGGTACTTTAGAGTGATAATTTTTCAATTTTCATTTTTTTCGATAAATGTGTAAGAAAAACCTATCAAAAAATTAGCATAAGAATCGGTAAACACGATTCTTTATAACAGAAAAATTATTAATGATAATGGTATGAAATTTTCACCACGTGAAATTATTATACGTAAAATATAAATACAAAAAATGATCGACAATTTTTACCCATTTTTAGGCTATTTATAGAAATATGCAAATTTGAGACATTTAATTCATAAAATAAATGTAATAATGTTATATCACATGTATCAAAACAATTTGTTTTTGGTACTAGCGAAGAAATTCAAAGGTTATATTATATTAATATAATACAATTTGTACTCTGTTTTTTTTTTTATTGTTTAAATCAATATGTTCGATTTTATAGATAAATATTTGTTACATATAACATAACGTATATAACATAATATTAGTATATACTTTGAATACATGCAAAAATTTTACATCTATTAAAAAAACGCCCCTTTACCCCAATTCAGGACTATAATCTGAAGTTTGAATAAGACGTATCTTAACCAAGATCGTTAAATATCGTAAACTGATAGAAATGTGTTTATTAAATAGAAAAATATAAGATTAGAATAATGTATTGAGATTAGAGATGTCAGCTAAGTTAAGTGTACTTTGACAAGTGACCCTTAATTTAAAGTGTTTTTATTCACCAAGAGCATGTAAACATTTTTATTTTAAAATGACACAGGAGGAAGAGCTTGATAACTATAGTATTATTGAATTAGTACGTGAAAATCCAGTCCAATACTCTCATATCCTTAAAACTTAAATCAATTATTATATATCTATAAATGACGATTTGGTAAAAATATCCAAATATTCCATTGTGAAATATTTTTAAACACAATAATATTTATTATAGATGGACTACATTATATATTACAGCAGTATAAAAAAAAATCAGATAATTTACACAATGGATATGAAATCCATATATAATTTTAAATTAGTATTAAAAAAAAAATTTTGAAAAATAATCAGACAGATGTTACAGTAATAGTTGAATAGCTAGCAGGATAATCATATAAACATACGTAGTCTGATAAGACGGATTGGATAAATAAATAAAACAGCTCTAATTTAAAACGACGCTATACAACCGTTTTTCTACATCTAAAACAAGCATATTTTTAGGAAACTCAATGGTTTTAGTGTATAATAACTTTCATAGAAAATTACATACCATAACATTATCTAAATGTATACATTGGAGATTTTCAATGAAGTGATTATTTGTCGAATTATAAGATTATTAAAAACGGAACAAATTTAAATTTTAGAACTCGGCCAATAATAATTTTGTGAAAAATCACCATGTATGTTGTTCAAATATAGTTTATGAAACAAACATTATTTTCTATATATTTTACCAAACACTTAATTTACATAGTTGCCTAACATCGTTCAACTCCTAAAACATGTTTATCTATTATTTTAAATAATTAGATTATGCAATTATACATAAATGTTAAAACATTTCAATTTTATTTCCAATATAAATTATTTCTATTTTTCCACTATTTAATAATATTTTTATATTTAATATTACAATGATTACAATGTATATTTATTTTTTATATGCTGCAGACGTTAAAATGATACTTTGAAACATATCATAAATTTTATTCAAAACAGACTACATTATATACGGTGTATTACGAGAAACAAACGCATAATAATTTTCTATTATTTATTTTATCTGGATATTCTTATGATGATAAGTTTTAAAGAACATCTTAAAGACTGACGTTCTATAGTAAAAATTTCAAGAAGATTAGGAAAATGCTTTGATTAATCTATTGTTTCATTGAATTGAAAATTTGTTTTATCTCGCCGGTATTTATATCGAAATAATTTTGCACTCGAGAAATGATAACAGAGTATGTTAACTGTTTAATGTTTTATAAATAATTAATATATAAATTTACCGAGAGATTTATGTTACATTAATTGAATTTGAGTAACTCATCATGAAATATTTTATAATATATTTATAATCGAAGAAATACAAATTGTTGATTAAAATATAGTAATGTAGTAATAACATAACTTTTTCAGAAGGTTGTTGATTAATAATTTTATATGTATATATATATATATTTATGGATAACATATAAAACTAAACTAGATTACATTAAAGTTTGAAGTTTCAATAGTAGTGTATGCATTTCAAAATATCGATATGTGTACATGTAACTAAATATAAATTTAAAAAATATATATTGAATAAAATGAAAAAATTATGAGTAACACCATTTTTTTGATAATAATTAAAAAATAAATTTTCAGTTACTCCTTCAGAATAATCTATTTGTCACTCAATAAATTATCATTAATTTTATCAGTAGTACGTTATTGTTTAAAAAAAAATTGTTCTCGGCGATGACTGCTCGGGGACTACGTACCGTGTTGTCAAACAACAATTTTATTTGCAGGGCCTAAAACCGATAATCAGTTATTGCCCAAAAACCGGTTATAACCCGCTTTCTTAAAATAAAAAACCTGTTTCAGCTTTTTATTTTTAAATTTAAGGAGCGGTCATCTGTAACCCGCAACCGAATATGATATTTTTGGGTTTTGAATTTATCGGTAATTATTATATGTCATTACCAGTTATTATATTGGAATCGATAACCCATATTGAAATTCACAAAGAAAAAACTTCTAACCGTTCACCAATATGCAAAAAAAAAAAAAAAAATCTACTATTTAATATTATTTGTTTTGTTTATCATACCTTCATAATTTTACTAAGAATTTATATTTATAACAAATTATTTTATAATATCTTACATGTGTGTCTGTATTAAAATATGACATTTTAATAGTAGGTATATTATATATTTATATATGTTCTTTAGTCGTCTCCAATGATTTTAAAGATGTTAGGGTTATAAAGAATATAAACGGGAAGTAATATAGATTAATCAGCTAATCGACTTATTGGCAATATTTTTAAAAGCACGGATATATTCTCTAGGTTAGATACGTACAAAGTTTATAGATTATATATGAGGTATACGAGTATATACGTTAGTCCATGATTTAGAGAAATATTAAAGTGACAGCAGGCACGACTGTAGAAAAATCATTGTTTACAAGCATTATTTCATAATCATTATGAATTATTTTTAACTGTACTATTTGTGATCGCGGCAAAGTTTAGTTTATCATAAGATTTATTTTCTAAATAATTGTAATAATCTAACTAATATTTCGGTATCAGAGACCAATAAATTGAATGACGAATAGTCATAAATATTATAAAGGGTTTTCAAAAGTCTATTTAAATTATAATTAACCGGTTTGAAAAGTTAGAAGTGTTTTAAAAGCGGTAGCTGACAATGATAAGTAGTTAAAGGTTTTAAACCAAGAAGCGGTTACCCTAATAATTAGGAAGCGGTTTTTAACCGAGAAGAGGAAACCACTTATTTTTTAAATACTCAAAAAACCGGTCATTAATATATATGTATTTAATAAACTGCTTAATATCGGTTACCGGTTCTTAAAATTTTTCGACTTCTGAAGGACCCAGTTACCTCTATTTTCAGAAGCGGTTTTAAGCCCTGGTTATTTATTTGATAGGTAACATTTAATTTTCCTACTCATAATTCAAATACAGCGGTCGCTCACAAATAATGGGAATTGTAATTGTAAACCATTCTTAATATCATGTACTAATTGAATGGGTTTTTTTTCTCTACGTTTTATCTGTGTTATTATTGTTCTTAACTGAATTTAATAAATCGCATAAATATTTCAATGTTATTCTTTTAGAATACAAGTAAAACATATTTATTAATTTACTTTGTACAAATATGTTGTGTATTATTACAAAGTAACACAAAAAAAGCATAAAGTATACCTATGTGTATTACATTAAGAGTCACTGAATTATGCAATTCAAATTACTTCAATATAATATAATAGACATAACTTGCAATATTCAATATTATAATATTTTCTCTTTTAAGTATATTTAGCAATCTCAAGAAAGAATAATCCGGGAACAACTATCATTTCGGTAAAAAAATACATTATCATAAATTTTCTTTCATAAAAGTGTAAATGTGAAAATGGTTTTAGAAATTTTTCTAGTCAAAAAGTATTTTTCAGACTTAAAATAAATAATAAAAACCATTATAAACAATATTTTTTTATATAAGTATATATTTTACGAAAGAAAACAACTTAGTATATTGAATTTACGATACAATTTCAAATTATAGTGTTAATTTTATAGTGGAGTTTTATTCATCTAAATTTTTATTAAAAAAAAAAATAATAAATAAATAAAATAAAAATAATGAAGGGTTATCGGTTTTAATAATAAACGATTTTTTATTTTATATTTATTATGTAAATCAGTATCTCTCGGTTAAACCTTCACAATTAATCCTTTCGAGAGTATTTTTAGTAAGTATTTTCCATAAGTCTGAAGTACTGGAGTATTTACCTAAAAAGTTAGGTTAGACTTACAAAATGGAGTACCTATACATATTTTAATGACTATGGAGATTTTTGCTTTTCAATATTATAACCACGAAACAAAATTTCTAAAAACATTAAACAGAATAATAAAATAAATTATAACATAAAATATTAAAATTTTAATTGAATAAAACATAAGTCCACGATATTATAGGTATACAATTTTAAACACATTTCTAGAAATGTGAAGTAAGGGTCATATGTATTATTTTATACAGTGTACGCGTTTTAGTGCATATTGAATGTGATTTTAATTTCTCAGCTACTTATGAAATGGGTAACGAAACTCAAATATAATTCCAGTTAGATTCTATAGTTTATATGTTATATCCTAGAGGGGTCTAAAAAGGCTAAAATAATAATTATAACTGAATTATAAAATATAACGGTCAAAAAATCTTTTATATGATCAAATATTATTTAATTGAAAAAAATATATTCTCTAAATAATATAGCAAAAGCTATAAATGTTTTGAACATGGTATTTCTATTTAATTTTTTTTTGTAAAACACTATTCTTCTTCTTCTTATCGTGTCCGGTGCTGGGTAGGTTAAATATTTTGTTTTAGCCAGTGAATGGCAATTGATATTGCTTTTTCGTTGGCTAAAGCCAAGTCGTCAATCGTGCATCCTGTCGGGGCTAG
>JAIPRL010007944.1:0-21789 GCA_025469235.1 Pemphigus obesinymphae | reverse complement strand
ATGATTTATCATTGCTTTCAAATTCAATATATCCACCAAAAGTACCCTGCCCAGTAGCGAAGTGCATCCACCAATACTGATACCCGACGAGCGAAGTGCTTCCACAACCTACTGACCGGCTTTTTTATATATTACCGTTGAACCGTTTTCTTTTTTCATTAGGTAGTCAAAAAACTGAGGATACTGTTTCTACAGCATTTTCACCATTTTCGTAAAAGATTTTTACGACCTACACACGGATTTCAGTCGAAATTCACTCCATGGTGACGATGATAAGATTATCACTAATCACACAATAATAAAATGGAGTGATGCTACATAACGCAAATAATAAGAACGTTGCTGTTAATCCAAAAACAATAAAACGACGGCTATTTTTTAAGAATCATTCTTTTTTGGACAAAAAAACGTTTTTGATTATGATGGATATTATTTAAACTGTTTAAATTTGTATACTGTATTTTGATTCCCCTCTCGTACCAGAGGTAACTTTGTACATAATATGATATTATAAATATTATTTATAAAAAGAACACCGTATAAAATACATGAAGATTTATATTTCAACCAATAATCAACGTGTTATTTATTCACGAAGCGGAGACCTCAAAAGTTCCGTTTCATATAATACACACATTTTACATTCATTTATGTAAATTTCAATAAAATATTATATAAATATCGAACTTGATGCATTTTATTAGGTATATGTTAAACCAAACCTTGCTCACGCGTTCAATGTCCAAATAAATTACACAGAACTAGTTCTAATTATTTAAAAATGACACTAGACTTGGAAAGAAACCTATATTTTGGCAATTAGTTATTGTTTAAACTGTTTAGAATTCGTTTTGGCAAAATCTTATATGCTCAACCTCGAATAAACCAACCAAAACAAATTCCGGTTAAAACGAAAAATTACAACTAATTTATTTTTATTATTATCTTATGGTATATTTATGATAAATTCTCCAATTACTTATTTATAAAAATAATATACCTACCATTTTATATATTGATTAGTATTATCTACTAATTAAGTATAGGAATATATATGTAATTAGGAAGTATTTATATATATATTTTTTTGTTTTTCATTTACCATATTGGAACTTTAAAAAAAGTTAATCTATATATAATCACGATCATATATGCAATATAATTATATGATACGGACCAAATTTTTTTTTATTTAACGCTATTATAAGTTATAATTAATACGATGTATACAATTTACCAAATACTAAACTGGCCCATAAATATGACAAGACTGTAATATCGTTTTGTCTTAATGACAAAAACTCGAAGTAATAATAATAGTAATTCGGGCTTTGACATTCGAGGTTTTGCCAAAAACTAGTTCTGGACGCGTTTGAAACGACAAATATATCCGAAATAATAATTTATTTCAAAGTTTGGTATCGTTTCATCAAACAGTCAGAACTCGTTTTGTGTTGCACAGATCTGTCGCCCGTTGAACCTTTCCGGGGTAGATGCAATTAAATCCACCTGTTGTGCGCGAATATAAGTACTCATAGCTATACCGACGGATTTTTAGCAATTTAGTGCAATCGCTAAATTTGTACATAGTCAATGGTTGAATTAGGCAGGGGATTTTTCTCGTGTTGTACGGCGTATCCCCTTATTTATTAATCAAGGAACTCTCTGTACAATTACGAAAATTAATGTTGTTTTTTTTTTTTTTTTTGTCTTATCGCATAATAGATTTTAGATAAAAATCACGACATACAATTTTGAATGGTTGATCTTAAATTAAATTAAATCATACTCCGGTATCATAGGTACCTAATAAATTTACTTCATTATCTATGAATGGCCAAAGCCTAAAAAGGATACTGTGAAATCTAGGTGACACCGATATACTTCCGTTTTTAGATAGTTGTATATGTGTTTGATTTTATCGGCAATGACCACTTGCGTTCTACTTCCACCACTGATCACTCATATTTTAGATTTCCAATAGTCGTTTTTCTTCGCATTTTAGTAAATTATCGCCGCGAGTTTATCGTACAGATACATATTATATTTTTAATGAAATCCAAATAAGTAATGGAAATACATTTTTATATTAACTAAAACTATGTTTACATTGTTATAGTGTTATAAAACCCTTCATTACAATATAATAACATAATAAATATATAATATAATACTATGATGTTCGTACATAGGTAGTTAATTTATTTTCCTATTTCAATGTTCAATGAATTTTCGTTAACTATTAACAGTTAAGTTATATATAACTATAACTCTTTTGGTTAACTTTACTTATTTGAATTAATTCTTCTCGCCAACTTACTTGTCTCTGTTAAATAAATTATTTAGAACTTTAACAATGACCAAGCATACGGTATTTTTTCCATGATATGTATATTTTAATTTTGAACACCTAAAATCTGTGATCTCAAAACGTGATTTTCTCAAAATTTCGAGTGCAAAAAAATGCGTTGAAAATTCTCTTCGCTATGAATAAACTCTAAACTCGGCGTAGTGTAAGAGCATGTTTAGTATTCGCGTATTATTTCGTGTTTGATATTAATTTTAACCCTGAGGTATACTATATAGGTACGTACTGATAGTAAATGTTTAAATATCATTAAAACGGTAACGTCCTTTTAAAAACAGCTTAAGTTCCCTTCTCTATATTTACCGAATATTTTATCAGAAATATTAACAATAAGTATTTATACTATTATTTTATATAGTTATATTGTTTTAGAAAAATAAATATATAATTTTGATACAAATATACATATATGTATGTGTATAATATATTGTATACCTGCGCATATTATTATATCGTATGTGCGTGCTTTTTTACGTGTTTGAACACGTAAAAAAATAAATAAAAAAAAAAATATTAAAACAAACGATTTTTAACCGAGCCGCCGGTATCTATGTATAAATTGACTCGCGTTTTTTTTTTTTTTTTTTTTGTGCGCAATCGTGTTTTTTATGTTTTTACGGGAAAAGTGCGCGATCGTAAATGGATACCCTCGTGTTGGCGACGCGCAATAGACGCCGCCGGGACTTAGCGGACGAGAACCCGTTGAGCGGGTGTCGTGTTTCACGTATACGCACCAGTAATGGAATCCGCGCCGTCGACAGCGCGACAGCGTCCGACGAACGTGGCCACGGTGCCGGTGACCGGTTGGTTAATGACCACGGCCAAGGGACCACTTCCCCCGAACGTCTCCACGGCGCCCTTCCAATCCGATCCGACGGCCCTCAAGTTCCACCGGCCGGCCAGGCTGGTGGCGGACACCTCGAACACCGTCTCCAAGCTAGTGGACGTCCACGGGCCGTCCATCGCGGACGGACAGCGCGCGTCGTCCGGTCGACCGCTCCGGGCTACGGCCACCCTCGGTCGTTTGCCCCGTCCGCAGTCCCGTCTGTCGCCGTCGGATCGTAAGGCGTTTTCGTACTGATTCCACTCGACCGCCGTGTCGCCGACGTCCGATCGGAACTCGCGATAATCCGGTGAACCCGTGGTCGCGGGCCAAACGCACGATACCGCCACGGTCACCGACAGTAATATCATACGGCCGTTGCACATTGTGCGCGCGCACCGGTTTTACACGAAAGTCCGATCCGGACGAAAAAAACCAACCGAAACGTTTCCACGTGGCAACATCATGTTATAACATTATTGTTTACTTATTCGATCATCATTAGTTACAATCGCATTATCTTGACTTTGTCGGTTGACTGAAAAAATGCGCATAATATTACCTATAAATAATAAATATAATGAAAAATCGAATAATAAAATTAAAAAACACGTATGGAGACGACTTAATTGATATACTTTAGGGCTATGTATAGTATAAGGTGTTATGTATACATTGTATATACAACATCCACTTATTTGGAGCAATTTTTCCTCGTTTATGAAAGTTCAGCCTGACCGTGATCCGTGGTACACAATACATATGTATTTGCCACCATTTGACGTTCTCGGAATAAAAATTAAAAATTCATCTATTTTTATCATTTTTATTTTTTTCGTTATTAATATTGCAATGTGTAAAATTCAACTTATAACATAATGTAACTTTTGTTATTATCCTGCATATTAATTATTGTAATATTTGTATAGGGAATTACATTTTTTACCCCAAAACCACTTCACGTCAAAATGGTAACCACCAAGAGACAACGCAAAAATGGACGCTGAAATATACTGATTTAAAATTTATCACATGATGAAGTATAGTGTGTGTTTCAGATGGAATACCTACTGCTGAATATTCAATAATATAATATTTCAAATAAAAACATGGTTTAATCATTTATTTGATATATTTGATAACAGTTTAATATTATTACTAACCCCAGAAAAATGACAACATTCGGTGTTCCGAGATATTTCTTGGACAAATCCATAGTAGGTGCATCTGAATACCATCCCACAAATATTTGTACTTTATTTATCCTTAGAACATTTTTAAGACATCCTTTACGTAATGATAATATATTACATATATATATATTCCGGAATCTTCACATCTTTTTATCGCTTGATAAATATATGTATAAAAAAATTCATTAAATTAGATTAAATCTGTAAGAAAACTATGATGTACCTATACTTCTTTGTTTGAAATTAAAAATTTAATAATTTGATTCTCCAATTTTACTGATACCATGTTCTTGCTTCGATGGCGAATTGGGCCAGCTTATTATTATTACTATTAATATATTATTTTAAATTGTATTAAATCATTTAATCTTATATCAAGGACAAATCCTCAGTATATTCACAATACATGTAAATATCATACTACAAGTATCTGTAAGTTTTTCGTTCTAATAGGATATCTTTAGGACATTTTGTCCACACTTTTTTTCAATACTTCTATTACTACGTATTTTGTGTTACTTAAATTGTTAAATTTGTATAATTTCTTTCATTTTTAAAATAAGTAAAAATATTAGTCCTGTCATAACTGAATATGCACTCGAATGGATTATTTATAGAGTAGGACTAACGGTGACAAAGAAATCAAGGATTCAAGGACCGTTAGCTATTCATAGAGACAAGTGCATACATATGCAAATGAAAGGACGACGATCACAAGAATGATAGTGGAAAGGGTACTCACATACAATACATAATCGGGACGACAAGGGTGGTGATCACGACTTGAAGAATCAAAAATTACGTCCGGTCAACGACGACAAGGTGACCACGATAACAGCGTTACCAATTATTACTGTAGTTTTTAACCGGAAAACTAGATTGTTATAAAAGCAAAGGTTTTTACGATTTTTGATATTGTATGGCCGGGTAAAATGATTACAAATCATTATGGCGGAGAGGCTGATAACCACAGTGACCAACGTACGACAGAAAAAAAGCTTCGGCGCCGAAGATTGTACAACATCCGAGTCGAAACACGTCGTCCATTTCCGAACGCTTACAGTCAGTAAACGACTTGAACTTGAAGAAAGCTAAATGGAAGAGTTCTGACAAGAAATTTATGAAATGATACATGGAATATCAGGAATCGAGGATATTGTGATTGGGGCCTGGGGGAGGTATGAATCGACATATGTTGTCAGAGCCAGAGGTAAAAGGGATTTAGGTTGTCACGACGAACCCCTCACTTCGGCAAAATTACTCTGACAACCCCCCCTCCCCATCTCATTAATATTGCTTAGCGGCGTCCCTTTAATGTTATAGAACAGATTATTATAGAATGGAATGCGTGGAGGGTATGGATTTGGAGAAATAAATGAGGCTAGAGAAAACTTATGGATGTCCAAGATATGTTTTAGACATTCACAGAACTTTAATGGGAAATTCATACTATGAAACATGTCCCATGCGAGATGCATATATTTTGGATGTGGATAATTTCATATTATAGCTGTCTAGGAATACTCCACTCGTTTGATTGAATGAACGTCATATTTTGATATAAAGAACAAAATACTTAAAATATTTAAATGAATTAATTATAACTTTTACTAAAAAGCATTCAAATATTATAATTTAAATATGTTCGTATATCTATATAAATACCTAATAAATAAACATAAATTTAGACACCATATAATAATATATATATATATATCCCCGTTGTGTCCGTCCAGCCGTCTGTCTGTCCTTAGTAACTATAGTACATGGTTACGACTATTGGTTTTGGTTACTAGGGCAACAGTATTATTCGTTTTATAATATTTTTAGTTTAATGTTTAAAATACCTAGGAACTGGTTTAAAACCCGGGAATTTAGCTACACGATTGCAGAGTGGGCTTTCCGAACTGGTTTTCAATACAAATGAACTATTAACTAATGTCTAGTAAAACAACCGTATCTGATGGTAAAAGGTTAGTAAGAGACGGAAATCGTTTACGGAATACTATTGCAGGATCTATATAATGCATCTAACATAACAGTCAGGCAGCTTCTCTGGACGATGAAAAAGAATAATTATGACTGTCGAAGAAGTGACGAGCATCGTGACGAGTAGGTATACGTTAACTGCAAGGAAAATATGCAAATGAAGAGTCTGTCGACTGTTCTCACAGTGGCATAACGAATTATAAACACTATTGCGGTACAAATGTACAATTTACATTTTAACCTCTCTCCCCCCCCCCATCCCGCCACACAATAAAATAGATACAATTGAAATGCTTTCATAAAAAATTTGAAGCACGTACTTCAAAATGGGTCTTTTGTTACGCTACTGCGTCCTAATAATATGGTCGGACAGCTGCATCCAAATTAGGTACCAAAAATCCGTAGATATTTTTCGATATTATCAACTATAGGTACATTTAATTGAATCCTAGATTTTTTTCCACATCGCACTAGTTACTTGTTGTGTAACGACAAAACAAACCTCTTACTTCCCATTTTTTAGACTATTAAAGAACTGATACACTGATCAGGACTTACGGTCGAAAATAGTCGTTATTTATAACCTTTTTTGAATACTCTGGGTACATTTACTTTTTTTATGACATATATTTATTTTACATATATATTATTATATGTATATATTGTTGTTTTTTATAATAATAATATTTATTTTTATTATTAATATTATTATTAGAACTGGCTGTGAAAATTTATATTTTAATTTTTTTTTTTTTTTTATATATAGACTTAAGAATAGCCATCAAATTCATTATATTATTTTGTTTTTATTTTTTAGTCTCTATAACTAATTGATTTTTGATTTAATTAATATACAGTAAATACAATTAACATATTTAAAAATAAAATATAAGAAAAAAAATGTACACACTTTGGTATAAATTTACTATTATTGGTTAACTATTAATAAACAAAATTAGTATTATAATGCACTAGGTAGGTATATACTTGTAAATAAATATTATAAATATAATTTCTAGTTGACTAGTTGCAAAATATTTACAGTTAATTAAAAATGTCAACATTGGTACCAATTTTAAATTCATAAAACTATAAAGAAGGAGCAACAAAACAATTATACAGTGTGTTATACAAACATAAAAATATCGATAATCTATCTGACGCAAAATGATGATATAGGCAAAAGTGACTGATCATTTTTATTTTATATACTAAATAGTAAGTTGTAAGTTGCGATCTCTTAATTTGTCCGTACAAAAGTATTACAAGTTACAGTAAAATTATTTAAAATGAAAAATTGACGCTGATTAATCGTTTTAAATAATCCTTTATATTTAACTATAATTCATAATTAAAAATAACAATAGTCCTATGATTATTCTAGATAATACTAGATAAATGAAAACAGTTGACATTTGTTTGGGGTCAATCGGATATAGTTGATGTTTCAACCACTCATTAGGTTATGTTTTAGTTATTTAAAAAAAATCGACAATAGCACAATTTTTATTTGTTATCTTTGGAATAGAGTTTCTGTTATCTGTTAACTATTAGCTAACTTTTGGTATCGTTTTTTAGTCATAAATTGGGTAGGCTACCTGAAATTAACCCACCGGCGTTAAAATGCACTTTGCTGTTGCTTTAATAATTTTCTAATTTAAAAAATCTATTTGCTATTATATTTGCCAACTATTTTCCAACGTTTTCCATTGGATTGGAATCAATCGAATAAAGTGGGTGGGCAACCTAATGTTAACTCGGCCTAATGAAAATTCATGATTTGCCAACTTTGGGAATCAATTTGCTAACTTGTCGATATAATTTAGAAAAGATAATTTTATGTGGGTGGGCAAACTTCATGGACATAGTTACGTGACTTACGTGAAACCAAAAACAAGTGACATAATCAAACAGCCATTTTGATTGACGTTTTTGACTCACTGAAGAACGGAAGGTGCTATTATAAACGAGTATGTGGACGGGCAGATTAAAATTTCAGCGATATCCTCAGGATACCAACAGGTCGTCTTTCTACATCAACCGTCGGGGCGAATTAAAGAAAGAATTAAGGTTGCGAATAATAAGCTTATTTTCAGTAAAATACTTACGGTACAAATCAGTTATTTTATCATTTGCTTTCATTGGGACGACTAAAATATTTCAAATAAGTACATAGATATTGATAGATATATACATCTATTGATTATTTTAATATAATTTTTATATAATAAATACTTCTAATTGCCCTTTAAGAAATTTAAATATATTAGCGATATAATATAACATCTCTAATTTTTACTAATTGTCTTGAACGAAAAGTTCTCTTTCTATTTTCCCGGTTTTTTTTTTCAATGAAAATAAAAGTTTGTGAGCTCAATACTTCCTACATTTTTGAACTCATTGTCATCGCCAAAAACATTTTCCGTCCAACTTTTTTACTTCTGTCTGGTTAAAGATTTATAAATTCTAATAATTAACTGCATGATTTCCATAATATTATACAATCACTTTAAAACTCCTGAAAGAATAATGCTTCACAAACTACCAGGTACCAACATATAACATACATGTTATGTTTTAAAACGATATTCCATAAATAAAAATATAGCTTACACCTTTTAATATAATTTTCATATTCACATGCACTTATTAAAATATTTTTTTAGGAAATTTAAATTATAGATAATCTTTATATAAATAAAAATTATGTATTATAAACCTAAAATCACAAAAATAATATACGTTTAATTGCGCATTCGTATTTAAAATTCGAGTTTTTGGTTTGCGTTGAAGATGTTAACGTAAATGTGTTAAAGTACGTATCTATACCTACGCAATTAAAAGTGTATTATTTTTTTTAATTTTCGGTTTATAATAACTTATAGTATAATAGTAACAAGTGCTCAAGTGTATTTTATTTATATACATAATAGGTATGTTCGATATGTACTTATATAGAAATGGAAATTTAATAACCAAATTACAATAAATCTCTAGTAAATGGATAAAAATATATTGTATATACATAAAAAAAATAACCAGTATTATATTAGGTATTTATATACTTTTAAAACAATATTACGAGTAATAATTTCGTTTCAAATAATGAGTGATACGTTACAGACATGAATGTAGGAAAAAATATCCGGGGAAAAAATAACCAAGGAAAAAATACCCAGGGAAAAATATATCAGGGGAGGGAATTACTTGAAAGGTTTTGAATAAATAATGTTAATAAACGTAAAACTTTCAAATTTGTATACAGTTAATAGTTATTCGTAAGTAAAAATACTTATACAATTAGTACGGAAAAAAATGTATAAATTATTGTATTAACAAATGTCGATTATAGTATATCTAACAAAAAACCCATATTTTTTCCGTGGTTATTTTTTTTCCGGATATTTTTTCCGACACCTTACAGATGTAGGTACCCAAAAATGGTAAGTTTGCGGTTATTTTCAATTATTTCGAAAACTACTGGGAAACTCTGAAATCGACATTTTTAATGTACCGTTCAATTTCCAATCTGTACCTATATAGAGTTAGGTACATAAAACGTTTGGAGTACTGACACAAGAAGTGCTTTCCGAAAGTAAAAAATAAATCATTGTGAAATCAATTGGTTGCCTACCCAGAACCCACGATGGGAAAACTCTATCCTAATGGTAGATGTAGAAATAAACACTACTATTTACGGAATGTTTATTTTCTATAGTTGATACTTTAATTTATTCACTATACGTTTTAGTAAACATAATTTAACAAATATTATTCGAAATGTATCTTCTGTGTATGTAGTCATTCAGTAACTATGTAGGAAATAACTCAATTATAATCTAAAATCGATTTCTCCGCTGGTAAATACATTATATTTATTTTATCAAACACATTACATATTATGCGTATAATGATAAAACTATATATTATATTATATTGAACTGAAAATATTATTAAACGGTTTAGTGTTTTTCAACCTTTCATCACCCTTAAGTTTATTCGTTTTTTGTTATATTACAATATTATAGTTGATAAAGTATATATTCCAAATTCTATATATGGTACATTTGATCATGAGCCATCAGGCTATAGGGAAGTGTAAATAAATTTTGTGAAACTTTTTTCAGAAATTTATTTGTATACTCCATTCGATATTTTTCATATTTTTGAATTTTTATCCCCCCCCCTCCCTATTATTTTTTAAAACTACATAAACATTCGATTTTCAAATGGCAACCTATGGTTTAGTTTAATTCTTTTTAATTTTTGGATTTTCTTTTTTGATAATACATTTTTATTACATATTTTTTTGCCTATACATAAGAACCCCTTATAACGCGAGTGTGTTTGCGTTCTCATATAATACAAAGTTAAAGTTCAAATATTAAAAATATATGCTTCGATCTAAAACTTTTAAGCTACCTGCACGGTGATATACGAATTAGTTCAATGCAATCTCAAAATATAGCCAACAAATTAAAAAATTGGATATCTACGAAAATATTTAATTTTTTTAATAAATTGACGATCACATTTTACTTAATATTATGAACATGTAAATGGATACCACGCCGATTTTCATATTTAAAAAAATGTATTTTAATTGTCATTTCTTTTGGGAATAATATGGGCGATAGATTACCTACGTCAAATTTAGTTTATGGTGATATTTCAACCGTAATAATCGTGTAGTTTCGTTTTAAAAATAAGTTTATTTCTCGGCTAATATAATTTAATATTATAAATTAAATTGTTCGGCTACTTTAGTTTGACGAAATAATTGTCTAAAATGACCCCCTTACTGACGCGTCAGTATTTAATTAGATTTCTAATCAATCAGAATTAAATCCACTATTTCGACCGATGGAGACATTGGTGGATTAAGGCTGAGTAGATTAAACCCGTCAATGAAACAAACAAAATACCTAGCATGATTCATGTTTATAATAAATAATTTATTTTTTCAACTGATATTACCTTTTTTCTATGCTAAAAAAATAAATATAGATTCGTATTTTATATAATTTACAGGCACGTCATGCTGATTTGTAAAATAATCAGTATTATAATATTCACTTGCATATTACGGTTTTTCTTATTTTACAGAAAAATCTGCTTACTGTACGTATAGGTATACGAATAAACTTTTTAGAATACTCTAAACTTTTAACCCGCTTTTAATGTTTGTAAAGTACAGATATAAATATTTAATAAAATATGTAAATATTTATAGTCGTTATTTTATTTCAGTGAAAATTGTACGTTGAAAATACAGCAGCGTGAGTATAAATAATTAATTCATGATTATTTTACGGGTTCATTTGACTATTTTCAAAAATAATTATTATAACTATATATTTCAATTATAAATGCGAGATTAAAAAATATAATTTGTCAAGCACGTGACCAAACTTTAAAACAACTAATATTTTTACAATGCATTTATCAATATATGCCTATACTTTTAGGTTTATAAAAATTATTCTAAAAAAAATGAACTTCATATTATATATTCATATCAACTAATCAATAATAATAATTAATTAAGCTTTATGAATATATATAATTATATGTATTACAAATATTAATTTTACAAAATACAAATTTACTCATAACGTTTTTTTATTAAGAAATAAAAAAATAAAATTATCTTTAAATTAAAAATGTTTTAAATTCCCCAAAAACTTTTGTCTCTCTGAAAATGTGACTGAAACGAAAATTGTATAATGGCCAAATACAAAAAAAAATTGTCACCATTTTACGTGAGACGACATGGTACACATGTAGGAAATGGTAAATTAACTGTATGATTTTATCACTTAAAAAGTTAATTCTGAACAAATAACCAATAGTGTTTGTATGCGAATTTTGATACTTTAATACTATTTACAACGTCAAAAATTACAATAAAATAATTTATAATAAAATTTTATACTGTATAAAATACTTTTATAAGTCTGCATAAAAATAATGAAAATTACAATTCATCACGGTATAGTCACACATAATGCGAAAAAAGTACAAAAACCACACAAAAAATAATTTGCGAATTTCAGCCGCGATGCAGTGTTGGCAGTCCCAAACATTGTAACTCATAAAAACTGACTTCCGGTTCCGCCATACTTGTTTCCGTAGTTCAGTAGTGTTGGAGGTCCCTGGGGATCATATAATATTTCGAAATATTTCGACCTCTGACTACACCTCTCTTGCCCGGAAGTACTGTGTTCACTGTTGAACCGGTACTTCCGTTTTGGTGACAGTAGACAAACAACCTATAACATACCTATACCAATCTCAAAAATCAACCTTATTCCACCATTCCATCTTTTCTAATTATTTTCACTTTCTTGTAAGTATATTTAAATGATTTATAATTGATTTCACGAACGCATTGTATAAATACAGAATATTCCATTCAACACATACTATATATTCATTTCATCGATTAATTTACCTAAATTACTTTATTTATCAGTCCTTTTTTAAAATTAATAAAATTAAAATATTACTCGTTACATTTCTAAAATGTATTAACATTATATTTTCGTTACCCAAACTTTGTATGTAATGAAAATACTTTACTTTTAAAGTTAAAAAATAAAAAATTACATTTTAATTTTTTTGTTGTCTTTTGTTCAGCAATTTATGAATCACTTATAGTCTAATGATTTTTTCTGTAACATATGTATACATATTACTACCTAATTCATTATTTATTAACACAGACTAGCGCAAGATTTTGTGTCAGGTGCAGCGAATAACATATATTCGTGTAGATATAAACAGAATCATAAATGTCAATTATTAAATTAAAAAATTTACCTCTCTAAAGTCCGTAATCAATTTTTAAAGAAACAATTTTGGATGGTTGTGAATGAAAATAAAACGAGAAAATCTTGAATATTTTGATTTCTCCGAGAATAGAAGATGTCAAAAATGTTTTAAGAACAAATGTTAAGTATTTAAGTATTTATTTATAACATACTTTTTTATTTATTTATTTATTTATCATATTGAGCCAATTAAAAAAAAAAAAATTCTGGCACATTAAAATCGAAATGTAGAACACATAAAATAAAATTTATTTTATTCAATTAAAACAATTTTTGTAAATAAAATTACAAATATTATGTATTTTAATTTTAAAAGTAGTTTTCGAGTAACGCGTTACGATTTGTTAAAATTACTTTTTAAAAGTAATAAAATTACTTAGAAAATGACTCATGAACTTATGTAATTAAATTACGTCATTTTTTTATAGTAATAAGTAATTTTTACTACTTTACTACCCAAGACTGTGATTTATACATATATCTTATTAGTTTATATAATATGGATAAATAAAAAAAAAAATGAAAATTATATTTCATTACACATCATTGTTCTATACGTCATCCACATGGTTATAATATATTCATGTCAGTCCTCATCTGATTTCCTCAGTAAATAACTTATCGGAATTATTGTCTCAAACATTATTCTTTTTATATTATACTTAATGGTATTGATCAGAACTCGGTAAAAATAACAAATTGTGTAGATTCTGAGTATAGTGTAGAGAATACTATTGATTATTATCGATGTCTTTGATTACATTTTGGGAGAGATAGAAATAGTGTTCTAAATGTTTTATATTATATCCTCTTAAAATTAAATTTGATTGTAAACACAGGTACTTTAAACAGCTTAATTTTCTCTCCCCGGTATTTTCGTGACAACAAAAAACAGTGATATTTTTTAGATTTATTTCAATAATGATTTTAACTTTAGGTTTTAAAGTAAGGTTAATCGATTCATATAACTTTATTCATATATTTTGGTAAATTTTACTATCAAACTGTTTTTATGAGTATGTACTAAAAAAATGTAATTATTACCCCATAAACACCATAGTTCACTAAGTTTTTTTTCTAATAAAATAATTATTCATTACTTTAAAATTTAGAATTATTATAATAATAATAAAACACTACCTATAGCAATATACCAATATGGAAATAATGAGACAATAAATCAACATTTAATCTTTATAACATGTCCGATTTTTTTATTATAATTTCTAAAGAAAAATATGTTTTTTATTTAGGTTTAAAAATGATCATTCTCTGCACGTTCCTCATACGCTACTGTTTTAGACAGACTGTAGGGATGATTATGTTAAGCACGGATTTTATAAGGAAACTGAATGTTGGACATTTGTCTTACTTTGTTTCCTTAATGTGTCATGCATATAATAATATTATTTTATATTTGAAAGAAATACCGTAAATAATTGCACTAAAATCCCTAATTTTTAGCAAAGCTTGGAAAACAATATCTAGAGTGATTAAAAAATTATGACTAATGCTGTTTTTTTTTTTTTTTTTTTTTTTAATATGATTATAAGATTACATTTTGGATAGAAATATTAAGTATTTAGGTCTCAATTACAAAAATAAAAATACATACCTAATATAGTATATACTATAATATATTATATTTTTATGAAATATTACATTTCAACGTAATTCGCAAATGTATAAAATACTTACAAACAATTCGTATCAACTGTGTTTTAAATTATGGAACAAATTAATTTAACCATCTTTTTCTAAATTAAAAATGTAATTTTAGCAATCTACTTTAATGTTTTAAAAATAACGACAAAAATTATGAGATATCAAATAAGTGCTTAACTTAATTACCTTATAAATTGAATTATTTGTTTAATTTTTAAATCTCATCAATATGATATTGCTTCTAACACTTGCATGCTGTTCGATAAAATCGTCATTAAGAGGATATGGTACGCACGGTTTTTTAAGGGATTCTGTATAGGTAATTTTAAAGTTAAATTTAGGAAAATTAAAATCCAACAATTCAAAAATACTCTAATATATTTTTAAAGCAATTTAAAAATAGTCTTGTTTTTATTATCGTGTAATTACGATCATTTGTTATAAAATGTGTTTACGCATTTTTATTTTTATTAACTTAAAAATATCGTAGAAAGATGAAATAAAAATAAATAAAGAGAACAAAATTTTCTAGTCCCCCAAAAAAAAACAAAAATTAGTAGTTGAAAATCAATTTTTTTTTTTTTTTTTTAATAGTAAATCTTTAAAAAATTAATAAGGTAGGACACTAAACAATGTTATTAGCTATTATTTGTTTTTATTTTGTTTTACTAACATTTTTGTAAGTTAATAAAAATGAAAAATTCTAATGCCGGTTTTTCATTGAATATCTGTAGGTACGACGTCCTCGTAAGAGGATGTTAGCACAGCCATTTTGAAGGAGTTTTGTATAGGCAATTTTTATGACATTTCATAAAAAAATGAAAATCTAATAATTTAAACATTTTTAAAATATTCCAGTATTCGTACCACATTCTATTGTTGTGAATTAACGATATTCGTTCAAAAATAACCAAAAACAAACAAAAAATATTTTTTTAATGGTTTCAGAGCTAAAACATCTATAATAAAATATTAAAAAAACAACATTTTGGATACGAATGATACGATCTCATGAGTTTTTACCCTTCTCTTAATCTATAGCATAATATCAAATGTACGAAAATTTTCTCTTTTTTTTAAATCGCTGTAACTTTTTTGTTAAATAATTAATATTTTGCAAAATCCTTATCTTCCAAAATATTGTTTTCTAAAAATGTTAATATATATATATACCAATAAACATTTAAACATTTATTAAACCTTGAATACAACCTTTAAATGTAATGTTTAACATTAAATAAACATTAAATTTGGTTTGATCGAATGTTGCTATTGACCTTTCAGTTAACCTTATTTGAAAAATTTTTTAAGGTTCATACAACATTGCATGGCAAGGTTCAATGCAACATTGAACCGTTCACTTGGACCTCTCTCTCTCCCCCCAAAAAAAAAAAATTGCAAGTAATCATGAATTTTTATTAAACCCCCCCTCCTCTATCTTATTATTGTACTACCTTCACGAAACGTATTTTTTTTTTTTTTTCTGTAAATTTTGCAACAAATCTTAACTTCGGTGATTGGATTCCAACCTCCGACCATCATTTACTATACAATTTTTATACTTACGCTTAACTGACCGAGCTACACTCCAATAACACAAACGTAGTTAAATTGTGGGCACACATATAAATGCTCCAATAATGATATACGATTACAGGCACGGTAGAGGAGGAGAAATTGTTTGAATCGGCGTAGCGCATTCAATGGCGATCAGAACGAGCTCGGACCCGTGGCAAAATATGTTTGTACATACTAAAAATCAATTTTTAGGTAGTCCAAAATTAAATTTTGGATTGCTCATAACTCAAGGGGAAGTAAACCTAGTACCTCACAGTTTTATTTACACCATTTTTCTTAAAGCCCCTTTACAAAGGTGCCTATTAGGAGGTAGGGAAAGGACACGGCTTACTTTGGAGAATCCTAAAAAAATTACTTTTAGTATGTTATATATCGGATTTTATAACACATTTTGACATCAGACCAAGTACGATTTGACTACTTTTAAGAGATAATTTCGTTTGTTTTTCGCAGATATGTTTTTACTACTGAAAATCATTCATAGTGTAACATCCTGTTAACTTCTGTTAGAATTAAAATATTTTTTCAAAATTTTATAAAAACTACAAAAATATTATTATTGTAATATTATCAAAATAAACTATTTCTATTATCTTTTGAATAATTTCCGACTATTCATTGTACATACTTCTCTTTTATAATAAAATGGCAAGTCTCACTAAATTATACGCGTATATAAAATTATTTAATATTAAATTTGGAATACTAGTTATGATGACGGAAGTAATAATTTCCCTAAGTTTTGGTTTTTACATTACAGTAAAATACCCACACGCGCCAATTATTATTCGAGTGTTTGGCACTTGTCGCCGAGCTCCATTGCAAATCGAAAATATTTCTCAACTCTGAAAAACCACGACGGACATACGAAATAGGTTTTAAATGTATATTTATATTTTAAATAATACATTTTTGTATTATTTATAAAATAAAAAAATTAACTCGTATATATACTATAGTCTATAAATACCTACCTGTATATTATTAACAAAATGTAGAATATTTAAAACACTATCTATATTCGATTAACTTTTAATCTATACAAAGACTACTATAGAACTTTCAGAATACTTACTACCTATATAGTGTTCCGAAAAATATTTCCAGAAAAAAAACTTATTGTAAAATAACTTCCTTCCTGCGCCAAAAACACTGAAATACGCTTACTTTTTTTATTATATATTATCTACCCAAAGATATCTATAGCAAAATTGTATAGTTGTTTGAAATTGCAAAACAAATAAAATCAAAATGGTATGTAAATTTTTCGAGCACTTGTATTTATGTCAACCTCAAGAAACACAAGTTATTCTAACTCCATGAATTTCAACAATTTACTTTGGTCGCGTCGTATATATACATAGGTACCTTTACGTAATATTATATACGATATGCCATCTACATCCAATGTTGTGTACAAGTTTTCGTACACAACATCATAATAGTGAAATTGACTTTTTATGAGGTGGCCATTTGTTACCTAACCATTATTATTTATTTATTGTGGTTAGGTTTCTATAACATGCGAGTACAAATTGAAAACGTACTTTTTTACATCTACCTATATCACGTTTTAAAAAATTCTACAACTACCATGCGTATAATATCTTAGTCCATTTTTTCGTCATTTAAATGATCAAAAAATTAATTTAACCCTTCGTTTAGTTCGATAGATACTATTAAATCATTCTAAACAGTGTTAATGTTTATTTTACTATATACGAAACGGTCTTTTTTAGACACGTCTTTTCCGCCAAATAATATATTTATAGAATGAGAAATTTCACCAAAAACATCAAAAGTTGCGATGGACAGACAGAAAAAATGAAAACATAAATAATAAATAAATATAAATATATACGTACAGAAACCTAAAATCTTGTATAAAAAAAACGAATACAATAAATTTTATGTTTACAAGCATTTTAATTTTCTTATTATAAGTTATAACCATAATAATAATAATCTTGCTACAAGACAAATACCTATGACTTACGAGTAGATACTTAGTATAGATAAATTAATCTAGGTATATTTTCTCAATATTTTATTTTACCTAGATAGTTTTTGAAGAGACTTATCTTCTAAACTTTAGATAAAATATTTTTGGTATATTCGGAATATTAAAATGATTGATACCTATGTACAATGTGGATATTATAATAGACATAATATCAACTACTAAATATGTAAATAAAAAAAATAAATATTTTTTCTATAAATTATCTAAACAATATTATTTAAAAAATTTTAAAGAAATATTATCAATATCTATTATGTTAATCGTCAATCATCTCATTTAGATAACTTTATAACTAAATATATATATATTGATAATTATCAATATAATACTTATATACTCGTACGTATAGGTCAATTGTCATATTTACTAGTTTTCGCATTTTCCATCCTCATTATTATTACGCGTTAGTTGTGTCTTGCATAAAACTCCCACGTGGTCCAAATTAAAAGCCATATTTTCCTCTAAAATGTATGTTTTTACACGTTTTTTCCTTTATACATTTTCGCTCGTGTACGGGGTTACGGGAAAAAAAAATATTATAATATTATTATACCAGTTGATTTACTACTAATGATTTATCGAAAACAAAATGCACGAAATGTTTTTTGAAATATGATATATGGATAATATGCGAATGTTACACGTCGGGAATGAAAAACAAAGTCATCCACTATATGCAATACCTATTTATATATATATGTATATTTTACATTTTTACCTATAGCTATACTGTCGTATTGTCCGTAAGAAAATATCATAAACGATTTTCGAAATAATTATCAGGGATTTTTTTTTTTTTTTTTTTTTATAATTTGGACAAATTACAACATATTTGCAATAACTCAAAATATTTTGAAATATATTTCGCTTTTTTTTTTTCCCCCTTGTCAAATTACCGTTAAAATAACGAAAACAGACGGATCACTTACCCGTGAACCTGTGCGCGTATACGACGTGCTGATCGGTATCTCACTCCGGACGGAATCCTGTGGTCGCCGACATCACTTCCGCGGAAAGTTTGCGCGCGGCGAAATACGAGAAAATCGTCTTGCCGGGAGCGGCGAGCTTTAACATCCGACTCGGTGGTGCGGCGTGACGCTACTGCCGAACGAACACGTCGTCTTTTCCCATCGGCGCTGCCGCACGCGTTTGGGACGTTCCGTTAATAGACCCTCTCGCGCCGGATGTCGGTAAAATATTTTTAATATTTCCAACCAAAAATTATCGTATAAAATACGTTTAATATCTGCTGCAGGTATACGTGTGCCCGCCGCGCTATTGCGTGCCCGCAAGCAGACTGTATAGTAGTAAAATATAAATTAATATTTTTCGTTTTACATTAATATTATTATCGTATTGTATCCGATGATGGTAGGTAAATATCGATAACAATGATCGATTTAAGAGCATGCTCTATACCCGCATTTTCTGTCTCCGTCCATCTAATTGGGAATATAGCAAAATTGTACAACGCAAAATTGAAATTATGGCATTTCGGTTAGATTTAGAGCTTAAACACCTATTATCAAATTTAACGAGAAGAATAATTTCGAGTGAACCTCGTGGGCTCCTTGTAAAATATTGTCACAAAAAAAAGTTACGGCATTTTTAGTTTTTGATATTTTTAAATAGCTTTAACATTTTCGTCAGACGATATTTTACAAAACGCCCATGAGGTTCACTCGAAAATATTCCTCGCTTTAAATTTTGTAATGGGTGTTTATACTCTAAATTTAACCTAAACGCCAAAATTTCAATTCTGCGTAGTGTGATTTTGCTATATTATCTGTTAGATAGACGGAGACAACAAATGCGAGCGTAACATCCTCTTAATGGAAAACGGGTATGACAATATAATGATATATAGTGGACGGGGTGAGATATTATTGGAAAATGAAAAAACCTTTCTTCGAATAATATTTCAGGAAAGGTCTTCCTAACTGCATTTTTAATTCTCTGTCCGCATTTTAATCGCGTATAATATAATATATATATGCTACTATATAGTATATGTACTCGTATATAATATTATAATACACCTATTAAGATCAAGATAGATTAGACTACGATCTATCAATGTAGGCGAGTCTAATATTTTCGGCACAATATTGGCGTCAGAAAAGAGATAACTACTTGTAAAAACCAATATGGTTCGTAAATCGTTCATATTATTAAAGTGTCATATAATAGTTATATATATAACTCAAAACCCATAAATGATATATACTCGGTTGAAATAGAGCTAATTTATAATAGCATTCAAACGTACAATAAGTACTTGCATTTTTATTCAAAAAATATAGTGTAAATTCCAAAAAAAATGATTCCGAGTTGAGTTCGATGTACCTACGCGCAAAAACAGTCCCGTTCAAAATGGTTTAACAATGTTTTATGATTATCTGGAAATTTACTAAGAAATTCCAAATATAATCTATTTTAAGTGACATTCAAGTGATAACACTATAATATAGTCGATCATTTCTCATATTTCAAAATAGGAGAGACTACGTGAAACTTTTAAAGAATTATTTTTTTTAAAAACATCATTATATGCCTTAGGTATCTAGAATCTAAAATTACCATATTATTAGATCATACTATTTGGAATCAAATATAGGTAACCATTTTATCTATTAAATATTTATCGTATTCATATATTCTTAGATTTAACAATAAAATTTAAATATATATATATATATATTATAAAAAACAATAATGTACATATATGTAGGTAAAATATAAATAAATAATAAAATTTACCTGAGTGTTGGAAAAATATTATTTAGTTAAGACTATAGTTCGAGTTTCAATCAAAAGTCATCATCGGATTACAAAATGAAAAATAAAAAACTTGTGAAACATAAAAATATGAAAATCAACGAACAAAATAGGTATGTAAAATTTAATATAAATAATAATAAGAAAGAAATCAGTTGACGGTGATTATTGTACATTTTCTCGCAACAGTATAAGGTGTATCGAAGAACATTCCATATAGTCTACTATATAGTCATAATTTATTTCGATTTGTTTCTTATTATTTATATTATAATACATATATTTACTTCTAACTTATTAATTTTCGTAGTTTTATACTTAATTTTATTTATATTTATATATATATTTTTTTTTATGATTTATTCTGTAACCTGCAGATGATTACTTATGGTCGAAACTAGTTGTTATATAACAGGGGTGGCCACTAACCTTAACTTTGGGAGCCGCAAATTTATAAAGCTAATTTGAGGCGAGCCACATTGTAAAGCGATGTTTATGAAATGAAGACACAATGAAAAATGAACTCAAATGAAGGAACG